>CM035807.1:101058435-101198351 GCA_020466095.1 Chlorops oryzae
TTAAAACTTCTGCTGCCTTTAAAGGTCAATTTATAGGAAAATCTCTAAGAATAATAATTTGTAGCTCTTAGCCTGAGCGAACTTTATAATTAATGGAATCGAAAGGCAGCGAGAAGTGAGAAAACTTTATCATGTTTTCACGTTCGCCTCCCAAAAGATGAAGCTAATGTCGTGAATGAACCGCGTCATACTCGAGCCAAGAGATCTCGCCGGCGTGAACCACGTACCTTGGCAAAGATATCAGCGTACATACATATATGTATGTATGTATGTATGCATAAAGCACCTTCAACTCCACATTTGATGTGGCACTTGTTTCCGAATGCTTACTTTAGGAAAATATTTTTCCAGACACCAAGCTATGTGGTTAAACAACCACACTCTCGCAAGCACACAGCCCATACATACAGCCCATACACATACACATACTTACATTTCAACATGTGTGTAGGACGAAAAATGAAAGAAGAGACAGTATGCCAAAGTCGGCTGTGATTAAATGGATGACGCGTTTCCGGTACTTAAATATGATTTCGGTTAAAATTTGGCTTAAATAAGATGGTCTAAACGAGATGCTGCCATTAGCATCGATGGATTTTTTTTTTTTATTACGTTATCAAGGAGAGTCAAAAAATTGGAAAATTTATTTTCTAATCTATGTGATCTTCCTTCCGAGGCCAAGATATACAAATAGGCAAATCACAAGCTCTTCTAATATCCCTTTTAATTTGAGCTAAAAAATACTCATTTTAACAGGGGATAAACTGTGAATTGCATGAATAATTTGCAAAGCTTTAAATTGACGCAGAGTTAATTTTAAAGACAAGTTGATATGTGACTTAAGAAGAATATAACGAATTGCGTTTGCTTTTTTTTTCCCCCAACGACTTTGTTATAAATTACTGGGCGAAAGCTCACTTTCTATCTGAATGTTGAAATGACAAATTCATGCAATTTTTCAGTCGAGCTAAAACAAAAATTGAAGAAAATCTTTTTTTGTTTTTTTTTTTTGTCTGTTGATAATGAGTAAAATAAAATCTGTTGATAAATTACTATAATGTATAAAGTGTCGCTAAAATTGCATTTATTAACGCTTGCCAAAAACACAAGTTTTCGTAGTCATAAGAGTTTAAATTGTGCTTTTAAAAAAATGGTTTTAAAACCTTTGCTCAACTTGCTTGAAATTTCATTTCAATAACCCTTTATTTCGAAAATCTTTGGGAATTTGTGTGATGCCCTTAAAGCACTTTCCGAGGAATCTTATTGACACCACAGAGCGGTGATCAAGTGAAAATAATTCGATTAAGACAAGTAGAAGAACCATCAATGGCATTAGTGAATCCAGTAGAAATTCTTTTGGAAAACAATAGTCTTTTGGAGAACAAAATGAACAAAATGAATGTGCACATAAAAAAAACAAAGAATGTAAGTCCTTTTAAATGTTTTAAAATCATAGATAGAAGATTAAAACGTTATTCAAACAAATGAGGGTGTTTTAGCGCCTTGAGTTTCTCTGAAAGCGCTTCCAAATCGAAGCGTGAATGAAAATTTTATCCCGCGTCTCAAATCCTAGAGTCCAAATCGCTCAACCAAATCTTTGTAGATGCAACTATTTGTCAAGTTTTCTAAGAAGATCCTGGTATAAATGGTGGTCAAAAAATGTGTTCTCATAAATCTCACTCTCCAACTTATGTTTCATTCTTTTGATCTCCATATCGAATTTTAAATGAAAAAATGAAAAAAATGCTGTCAAATGCTTTACCACAGACGACCGGACAGACAGACACGCAGGGGCAGACTGACACAGCTAAATCGATTCTCCTGGGAACGCTAATCATATCGCATGTTTTGCATACACACCTGGTGTATCGCTTGTAATTAGATTATTCATTTTTTTCTTTTTTTTTTGTTCTCCGAAATTATGCAAAAAGACCTTCGCTGCGTATGAGTAATGAGATTCCGTATACGTTGTGCAAACCTAAATGGGCACATTTTGCTTAAGAAATTATAATTTTTTCCCAAAAAAAAAAAAAAAAACCGAATTCAAAATAACGAAATTCGCAGTTTTTCAGCCCAGCGATTCAATTTTAATCTTTCGAAAGGACATCGAATAACAAAGCGAGCCAGCTAATGCCATAATATCCATGAATGCCTTTTAACAAAAGGAGTGGATTATCTCTCGCCCTCTTTCTCTCTCTCACTCTCTCTCTCTCCCTCTCCCCCTCTCTCTCTCTCTATCGCTCTCTCTGCCTTATTTCAACATGAAAGCTTCATGAAAACCGAATTATCTGAAACCAGTTTCATTCGGAAAATTCAAATGAAAACCACGCTAGCAAATTCATATCATCCAGGCACTGAGTCAGGTGGCACTGGTTGAACGTCATCTAAAATTCGTAGTTAAACGTACACTATTGAATGGAAATTGGAACCCAATTTAATTTGGTGAATTTCAGTGGAATCTGTATGTCATCATTAGTTCAATTATAGGCTTGACGAGAACGAAAAACGATATCAAAGGACCTCATTTAGGCACGAGCCATTGAGGTCGACCGCTGCACTATTATTATCACAAAGTTTTGTGCGCATCACTTGCATCGCATGGCATTGGTGTGAATTGTCCTTCGCAGAGTTTGAATTTTGATTTATTACATAATATAACAATTGCTCCTCTTGTGCTTTCATCGCACACTGTGTACACTGTGTACAAAGCTTCCAAAGGGAAGCTATGTGCTTTTGTGCCAACAGCTTGCATTCGGTTTGGTGCGTTTCGATTCTTTTAATTGAATTAGCCAGCAGCATTGTTCATGAAAATGAATTTATCGCAACTCTTGACGGAATTTCAAACATTCATTGAAATTTTAATGAGTGCACAGAGCCGCAGGCCGCTAAAATTTATAATAATTTACATACATACATGTGTGTTGACGAGCATGTTTGAAAATGAATTTTAAATTCGTTATTTCCAAAAAATTTTCTCAAATAGTTTCAATGCATAACAGAATAAAAGTTCAAAATAAAAAACAAGTAAAATCCTGATCAAGAATATATATATATATATATGTCTATATCTACGGAGCTTAGTTCTGGCTGTAACAAAATTCGCACAAAACTAATATACCCTGCTTACGCTTATACGGGTATAATAAAAAGCAACTTCAAAGGATGTTTAAGAGTTTAGCAATTCAAACAAGGCCAAAATGCATGAAAATTTAAACAAAAAATTGTTTCCATGATGTCCCGTCAAAATTTCCCTGACCACTTTTCTGGCCTAAAACTCCACTAAAGATCATAAATGACTTTATAATTCCGCCAAGATCCCGCTAAACTGGCAACAGTGCCCTACAGGACACAGTCTTTTAATGGGAATTCTAAGCGGAAATGAGGGCCTCTGTGCCGTAGTTTACTGAGATGCTAAATTGAGGCCCTGGGTTCGACTCCCAGCTGAGGTCGTGAATTTTGTTTATTTTTTCTATTTCTTCATTGCTTTACAATTTTTCGTAGTGTCACAAAGGTCCCATGAGGCCTAAGTGATGGCAGCATCATTAACCTAGCCTAAACAGAAATCATATTCTTTCAATGCACAACTTTTACTAAAAGTTTTCGGAAATTTGACATCCTTGAAATGATTTTTTGTTTTTGTTTAAATTCTAACTTTTACATTGCTGAACTAAAACCAAAACTTTGATTGGAATTGCCCAACTTCCAGATATGGTTTGAAATTACTTTTTATTCGTGAAACGCTATTACCCAGTTATAAAAACGAAATTGCGAATGGTAGAGGAATATGTGTAGAACATTTACCTCAAACTGTGCTCTGAATGTTATTATCCTTTTTATATGAGCTATAATTAAATTAAAATTGTAAAATTGGACAGAGAGTGTTTTTGTTAATAAAAAATAAGCCTCTGGAAATGGTATGTCTGAACAAGGACTAATATGCTAGTGGTTCGAAAAAATTCAACATAAAAACTTTATTTTATGTTGAATATTACTAACAGCATCCATACATACACATTACGATTTGCTGTACAACATGATGCAGTTTAAGTATGAAAGGATTGCAAGCTAGTGCAACAGAATAATCACCCTTCATTCCCTTTGGGCGAAAAGAGCAGAGTGTTTCATTTCAAATTATATTGTATTGCTTGCAGCAACGTATCTGGGAAAACAATAGGTACTTTGAAATATATGGCATGTTAGACAAAAAATCATAACATACTTATATGGGTACTGTGCGCCGCTTCAGCTGAAAGTTTTATTTTATTTATTTATTTAGTTATTTATTTATTTATTTAGTTTGAGTGGAGATCCTGATACAATAAGAAAGAATTCCTAGTATTAAGTATCAGTCACTGACAGTAAGAAATTTGATTTGTAAAATATATACAGGGTGTTCCATACTCAATGGATCAAAAAAAGGAGGTGATAGGGGGAACCCATACAAGCAAAAAATTGTATGGAAAGGGAGGTCCATCTTGCACTCGTAAGGAGCTAGAGGCGCGGAAAGAATTCGACTAAATTGGTGAGCATACTTTTAGGCGGATATGTAAAACTAAAACACTATTCAGAAATTTTGAAATTTCTTAAATTTTTCTTTTTCTCATGCTGCCTAAAAGTGTGCTCAATAAATTTGATTAAAATAACTTTTCTGAGAGTCAAAAATACAAATTAATTATTTTCAAACCTTAATTTTGCATTGATTGTGAAATTTTGTTTTAGCAACCATGGTATCAAATTGAAGAGAAAATCTCAAAGTTTTCGAAAAGAGTAAAAAAAGAGGCCCGATCGTATTTCTTTTGAATTAAATCACTTTAAAAGCCAAAATTACACTATTTTAGGCTTAGATGGTAGTACCAGAGAAAATGGAGTTGAATTATTTAAAATCGTAGTATGCAGTGATAACGGAAAACCGCCAAGCTTTCCATATCATATGTGATTTTGAATTTACGGCCTGTAAGTGAGGAGCACCAGTGAAAAAACCAAAATATTGTTTTTTGCATGCAACTCCTCAGGGGTGCATTTGCGACCCCCCCTGCCATACAATTTTTGATGCTTCTGGACCCCCCTATCACCTCCTTTTTTTTTGATCTATTGAGTATGGAACACCCTGCATATAATAAAAAAAATTTCTTTAAATTTTTACACTGGTACCTTGACATATGAGTGACACAACATACAGGTTTTTTGAAAAACGAACAATATTTGAGATACGAGCAATCGGCTAAGCGAGTGGTCCACACATTTCTGCAAATATATTGGTTATTTCTTCAATTAAGATAGAGGAGTCCTTGGAAATGTGGGCGATAATTTTACAGCTTTTAGAATTTCGTCGCTATTTAATGACCAGAGCTTGGATTTTGCTTCTTCTATAAATTTAAAGCATACTTTATGGAGTAAAAATTTGGTTCAATTCGCATAAAGTTAAGATTCAAATCGATTTTTAAATTCAATATGAATTTTTTTGAAGTTTGAAAAGCGGTTTGAAGTTCAACTTCACTTAACTTGTTCGCAAAATGTTGGTAAAAAAAATTTTTGCCCCATAAAGCATGCTTCAAATTTATAAAAGTAACAAAATCCGAGCCCTGTTACTGACATTTGGCTACCACATTTCCGTAAAATTCTCACACAGGAGGTACAAATCCTCCTCGATCATTTTTTTAAGTATCCTACTAGTGAAAGTTAGAAGAGCGTGGCTCAAAAAGTACAGACCAGTGAAGAGAAAAGTAGTATTGAAAAGGGTCTGGCGGGTTAAGCAAAGGCATACGGCATCATGAATGGCATTTTAGTTGATTTTTCGATAGATGCCTTCTAAAAACACTGTGGAGACTACTTTTTAGATTTTTATTTTGAACGTTCGTTGAAATATCCTTGAAAATCCTTTTTTGTTAAGGGTTTTTTCAAAATTTTATATCTCATCAACCAATTGAGATAGAGAGACGATCTGAACAGATTCTGTTAGATAATAAAACAAAGAAGCTAAAACAATTTTTTTAATTATTACACTGAGAAAATTTTTTTCACAAAACTAAAAAGAACATTTTGAATATTTTTTTCAGTGTATTCCCAGTTTCCCGTCGCTCTATAATTTTTTTATAAATACACCCCCTAGTATTTACTTTCATTTAAAAGAACAAAATATTTCAATCGGATGTCGCAACACTGTGATATTCAAACAATTACAAGGGTACATAGATCCTCTCAGTATTGATATGCTGGGGTAGACCTGGGTATGTGGTACATTTGTAGAATTCCATCCAGTTGTAAAATATTCATAAAGATCATAATCATGCCTCTAAGGTGCTTTGCATGCATGCAATATTCCTGCCTTTATTTCTTTTTTACAGGCTTGTCATAAAATTCATTAGAAAATTTTATAATGCCTGAAACTGAAACATATTTCTCTATGCATGAATCAATATTCTGAACAATAATCAAATTGATTCTTTTCAAAAAATCGAGTAAGCTAATTCCCCTGCGCATCTATTTTTATTTTTTAATCAATAGGGCAAAAAAATATATTCAAAAATATCATTGATAATATTTCAATAAAAATAAGAAAATAATTATAGTCGTTAATTCTTCTAGGTATGCAAAGTTATTCGACATGGTTGAAATAGTTTTTGAATTATTTATGTAATTGGTAATTACTTGAAAGTTTGATTCAAGCTCTTTAATAATTCTGGGCATATCAAACGAGCATTCATGTTTAAATGAGATTTCTTACGAAATTATCATACATTAATACATTACTTCGAGTTAAATATTTTGAATTAAAGTCGAAAATGAGAATTTTTAAGATTCTTTTATATACGTTACTGAGCTCATATGTATATACGTTTTTGTTTATGAGTACATTTTTCTTGTTCAAAAGCAATTGAAAAACTCAACGGGGAGTGATATTTTGTGGGCTGAAATGGAATATTCGCAGTTTAATTGATTGCATTGGAGAAATTTCCTTTGAAAACGAAAATCGAGCATGTTTGAAGTTATTTCTCGTATTACAATTCTGAATATTAAGTTTATTGCTTACTCAGTCATTTTCTGAATTCTGCAATTAAAATATACATATATATTTTGGAGCTCAAATGGTTCGCACTTCAACTGAATTTGCAATTGGAAAATTCTTTTACACTATGATATTCTGAGAAGCGTAGATTTGGTAGCAATTAAACTGAAGGTACTTTCATATTTACAATATTGAAAATCATCTATTAATTTGTACCTAGGACCCAATTTGAAATTCATTACTTATTCTAAAATATGGTTAAATACAAAGTATTTCAATATTGAAACTTAGATCTGATTCATACTAAATATTAAATAATTTTCTGAAATTCCTTGAAAACATTTCGTTCAATATTTTTGTACACATTGATAAATACCAACTTTTATCATGAACTCTTCAAAAAAAAAAACACCATCCATTTTTTACGCCTTAAAGCACACGCTGGCATCGAATTTCATTGAAAGTCAATTGGCATTAAAGGACATGAACATATTTTCTTGATTGCACCGAGATTTAAACGTATAAGGCAGGAAGTTTTGTACATGCTTCGGTTGCGTCAGCTTATTTTCGGCACCTGCAAATGCAATTCCAACGTTGCAAGGTATCACGAAAAAGAAACCGTGCTTGCCGTGCTCTTTTCATAATCTGCCTCTCGAAATTCAATACCCTGACTTGGCGAGGACGTAGCCGTATTTCTCGCTTGGAAAGTCGAAATTTAATTTTAAACCAATCTAAGGCAGCATTCGTTTCGGCAGCGTCATTTTCTTGATATTTTCCGAGAAATTTTAAATCAAATTTTAAAATCATACATAGTCCATAATAAATATATTGGAAAGCAAGAAACTATTCGCAATAAATTTTTGATTAGGATAACTTTTAATCAAATAAAAGTGCCATGTATTAAAATCCTTAATCCGGTAAATCGGAACAATATTGCAACATTTTGTTGTTGTTGCTTTTTTTTAATTCAACTCAAAAGTCGAATCCCAGCACTCTGTGCGACAATCAACATAACTTCCAATTCCAGATGGCTTTTCAAAGGTCTAAACGCAACGTCTGTTTTTGCACGCCCAGCAAAATGCGTTTGCCAGTGACTCTCTGCCTGAGCACCACATCGAACAGGCTCGTTAATATGCATTTAGTGCGGCCTGCAATCCATTCGAGGCTTACTGCACCCAAATCCTAGTTACTCGTGGGTTGTCATGTTTCCATTCGAAAGTGGAACGCACGCAAATGGAATAGAGAAGCAGGCTCACACAACTCTGGACCCGAGCGCAAACAAAAACGTTTAAATGCGTGATATTTTGTTTGTTTTCCCATGTTTGTAGGTATCTCTGAAAAGGATGGGTCATGTAATTGAGTGAAACTCTATGCCGACATAAGGTGCGATAAATTTTTTTGTGATATTTTGAACCACGAGCTAATGAGCATTTCAATGAAATCTAAAATCAGTCCATTTTCTACTTTAAAAGAAATGTTTTTTTCGTATGTTTTCGCCAAATTGAAAAAATGGGATTTTTCCAATTTCATCGGTCAAATTTGTTTTTCGTTTTTTGTCTTCTTTTTTTGTGGACTATGCCCGTCAATGTTGTCGATGGTCGCTGTAATTTTTCAAAATCCAATTTAGACGCGCAACAATAAATATCTTTCCAATCAAACAAAACGTTGTACCATTTAGAAGGTCGATTTGTTGTTTTGTTGCTTTGGAATGGGAATCTTCATTTGAAGCGTCGCATCGTTGCGCTTTATCGTGCCTCGCATGAGCTACGGGAATGTCAAATATTTCAAGCTACCGATTCCGACTGTACTCCATGCACTGTAATTCAATTAAATTTTTTTTAAAGGTTTTTTTGTTGTTTTTTTGTTGCTTTTCTCTCGGAAAAATAGACGAACGTATCCATGTGCTAAGCTTGTCTTCCTTAGGCGCGCATATAATACAATATATTGTAGAACGTTTCATGACATGGACTATTGAATGTCGCAGTTTTTATTACACGACCATTCACACTACCCTCGAAGCTTGCTCGCTTGATTTTCTACCTTCCAGCTTGCTTGCCTGCCTTCCTGACTGCCATCCTGACTGTTTGCCTTCCTGTCTCTCTGCCTGCCTTCTGTCTGTATACAAACATTGAGCAATGAACGATGTGGCCCGGAATGGAAAGACGGAAACTTTTCACCTTTTGATTGGCCATATGAGTATTGCAGACACTACTGAGTACACCAAAATTCAAGCCTGGCAATGTGCATTGAACATGGAATACACTCGAGAGCGTGGCCCCATTCATTCAACTAAAAGTCAATCATTTTTATGCCATTTCGAAGGAATTGAGCACAACGACAACCATTAAGTTATTCAATAGAATTTTTCACAATTTTCTAGTATTTTATTTTATATTTATTTTTATTTTTTTCGTATAAGAAGAAAAGAAAGAATGAGAAAAATGAATCGGGTTCGTGGAGAAAACAAATTGAAGGCACAACCTCATAAAATATATAGGGCTTCCTTTTGTCGATGCAAGACTACACGTCGTATGAGCAATGCGATCGATTGTATACATACGTCCAATGAGCATAATAAGATGTGGAAATTATTTTTGAATAATAAAAAAGATCCCACCAAAAAATTTCAATTGAATTTTTTAATATACTGAAGGCCGTTTTCTCATCTTTTTTTATATGTAAGTTAAATTATCCTGATGATAATTTCATACAAATTTGATTCATAAGTCGAAGAAAATGAAATTTAACTGCTTAATAGTAAGATGAGAAAAAGGCTCTAAGTCATGCTATCAAATTCTGTCTTCATCTCAAAAAAAAAAAATAAGCAACCTTTGGGAAATCCCTAAAGTAGTTTTACTTGCAATATTTTTCAATAAAAATTTTTGGGATCCCCTCTCGATACTGAAAGTTTCCATTGGATTTTGTTTTTCTTCGGAAAAAAAAACTAGAAAAAATCTACACTCAAAGGAAATCGCTGCTTTTCTTATGTGAACACTCAATACTTGTCTGTAGTATATGTGTAAATCCTTTGAGATTCTGACTTATATGGTTAAGGAAATATGTTTGCATATTGAGTTTTGTCATTCGAAGTGTTTCCGCAACAATAACGAAATAGAAGATCCAAAAAACTTGCAGAAGAAGCAACTTGCTCAGAACTCAGTTTGTTTTGCAAATATCTCAATTGTTGCTTGGATGGAAAATTCCACAGTAAAAGAGAAGGTCACAAGCATGCATAGGAGTGGTGTAGAAAAATCAATTTATTCTTCTAAAAAAAAAGAAAGCATTTTTCAAATTCAATAAAGTTTTATGTTCGATTTTATAAAAATATATTTTAAAAAAAATACATAAAAAGAAAGCTCATTCGACTTGAGGCAAAAAATACATTTTTGTTATCTAAAAGGAGGAAGCGATATCAAATTATTTTAAAACAAAGGAATTCAATCACAAAACTACTATGCATACTTGGATATACATAGACATCAAAAAGTTCTGAAATTCCTCAATGGACGAGCTGTGCGATTTTATGTAGAAAGAAAAACGTTCGAAGATGGAATGCAATTTTTGAAGAAGGAAAGGAATATTTTTGTTTATTGTGCTGCTATACACTGCGGTACTTTCAACGCAGTATCCAAGAATCGGGGGTTCCACTGCACTCCACAACACAGTGTACTCATTTTACCTTATCAGTGGGCATGTACCAAATCGGTGAACCTGAGTCGAGTTACGGTGTTATCTTCACCTCAGAATTACCAACAACTACCACGAAACTCTCAAAGGGGCCGTACCCAAGGACCTTGAGGAGTGCTTAAACGATTTCTGGAGCTCCCGGCACCCAGTTTTGTGTCTAGATAAAGATGTGAATACAACTTGTATAGCTGTGCCACACCAATACTAAGTAATTGCAGGTCAAATGGTTAACCCAAAAGCTTCCTACACTTCTAATTTGACCACAAATCCGAGTCATTTATTGGTGGACATTTGGCTAGGGTCCGTAGGTTTGCCTTGGCCCAAAAATCATAAGATTCCCTTCGAGAGGCTAAGAAGGAAAGAAATGTTTATCATCGATTGTATATAGGTAGGTGAGAAAGTCCACTGAAGCAAATAACTTCATCCGCCGATATCACTCTGTATTATACCTGTATTATACCAGAGAAACGTTTCCAAATGACAATTTTATTTTATCCTAAGAAAATGCCTCTTTGTTGGTATGAATTTCTTATTAGTTTCTTCATCAAAGGGTTAAATTTAACTTAACATAAGGTTAACTAAGCTCTCTGTAAGAAGCTCTTCTTTTACTCCTGCTATCCTTGACTACTTGTGAAGTATAGGATTCCAAATCTTCGCGTAGTTCGGTTTCAGTAATCAAGATGTTATAACACAGAGTAGGCACTTCCAAAATATATTTGCCAGCTGCCGCAGAGTAAAATTTCCATTTAAGTTTCTTTCCATGCTCAAACTTCATAGTGGGTCTATGACGCTAATCCCAATCTCATCTTAATTTACTATCCTGAGGCTCTTTGTGTATTTTTTCACTCTGAACGGTTTTAAGACGCTCCAATATTTATAGAGAGCAACAAGCGCCTCCCCAAAGTTGAGAATTCTGCGACTGTCCATCTCTGGACGTGTTCTGACGATTCTTCTGTCCATTTCACAGAATCGGCACACCGATTCATTCGTTAGGCCTATCTTTTTGAGATGAAATCTCAATTTCCATTGCCCGGTGAAGTATTCGGTAAGAACTTTTAGATCACTTCAGATGCGTGATGAATCCAGAGACTATGTGTAGTTTTTATTCATATAGCGAGCCGTTCGAATCGAGACGAATGCCTAGGGTAGGTGAACCGGTGCTGGCGATGAGGTTTGCTTTAGACTTCTGTATTCACATTCGACCTTCCCGGCAGTGGAGGTCCTAAAAATAAATACACTACCACCGGCATCGCTCTCAGTATCATTGCACGTATTTATTTAGCCAATCTACAAAGCCAAGGTAGCAACTTCCGCCGAGACCAAAACAATTTCTGTACGAATTATCTTCTAAAAACATCTTCTATAAACATAAATAAAGATTCAGATCTTGTGACAGACTCGCTCAAATCTCAATCCTCTTAATTTAAATTCAAAATTAATATAAAAACGATATCATTTTTCTTTTCTAAATAATTTTTCTGCTAAATCAGAACGTGCCATTTCGGACGTGGCTTCTGGCTAAGTGCATCCACATTATCATAGAACGCAAATGCAAAAAGTTAGTGATGAGAATTTTAAATAACGAAAGAGTTTTTAAATCAAAGTTCGCATCGCACAAAATTTATGCCATGAAACAACTTTCGGCTGAAAGTCATTACAAATTCAAGCCGTGTACTCATAGAGAATAAGTTCTTCAAATATATTTGAATTTTATTTTTTACTGCAAATTCACACCGACAAAGCTTTGGATTACCATCAACGGAAATAATGATTGTGCAAATTAGAGAGGAAGGTGAACGAAAAGTTTAAGCTCCAGCTGTACTTGACTTACTTATATTTTTATTTTATTTTATTTTTTATATTTTTTGAAATAAATACGAGAAGGATAACAAGCGTAAGAGAGAGCTTTTCAAATGATAACAGAATGCTTAGCACTTTGAAAAAGTTTTCCAAAGAGGATTATGACAGAATTTCAGATGCATTTTTTCCAATATTATACAGGGCAATAATTTTGAGGTGACCGAATGTTTCGTAAAAAAGGATTGCAGTTCCTGAGAGTCCTCGACGAAAATAATAACGCCTTGTACATGGTTTAGTCGAATTGTTTCGAGGTTGCTTTTTAGCGATCAAAACAAATTTGGCCGAAAACTAAGTTGCGCACTTACTTTTGACTATATCTCGTAAACTGATCAATATTTATTTTCCCTTTCTATGACAAAGTTGTAGGGCTAGACTCAAACAAGATAATTGTAGTACTAACTAATCCAAAAAAAACTCCTTCGAGAAGCTGCAAATAGCAAAAATCTCAAAACCTTTCACCTTTTTTTTAACTCTTCAGGCCCATAGCTCCCAAGCCGACAATGGTAAGGGTAAGATGGTAAGTAAGGGTATGGTATATAGAAAAACACCCCCAGAACATGATTTAAATGAAGGATGAAGCGTAGAATTCGTTGAAAATGTCGATCTACAAAAATCTACAAAAGGCAACATTTTTCCACAAGAACTGATGAATTTATTAAATTTACTTGCGAACATTCGATGGCCTCTTGGACGTAGATTCTTTTCGGGACTTTTCTCATCTTCCATTCTGATAAATTCATTTCATTGCAATCCCAAAAATATTACATTGAATATTTTAACTGATAAGGGTTTTTTTATATTGAGCCACATTCACATTCACTCTTGTATGTAAGAGCATAAGGACGAAGCGACTACGCAACTCGACTTCCTTTGGAGCCAGCCACTCCAAAGAACTTGAAATTGAATTTTTTATTTCAAAAATTATTTTAAAATGTAACGAATAATGTTAGTAAAAAGGGAAGAGATAAGAAAAAACAATGTTGTCACGTTAACATATCCTCCCTAACAAGGAACGTGTAATTCAGTTTTCTAAAGTTTTCGCTGACATAGAAAAATTCTTTTGTTTTCAGTGATTTTCCTGTTCTGTCATCTTTCTCCAGAGTTCCGCTTGTTTACGTGTTATTTTACTCTTTCCTCTTCTTTCTTTTTTTACGTTATTTTTTTATTTATTTTTTATTTTATTTTTTGTTTATTTTTTTTTTTGTGAGGGCGTTTGGGGAAAAAGCAAAAGGTTTTCCAAGCATTTCAGGTATCATTACTACACGCTCGCCAGTCACAAATTGCACCCTCGCCGCATCCGGATCCATTTCTCTTGCCACAATGAACCGCAACAAGCAAGACTGTCGAACAGTCGCGCGTGAAAAGAACGAACGAACGAACGAACGAGTGAATCAACAAACTTTTATATGGAGAAACTTCCTGTGTTTACGGTGAAGCTGCGGCTGTAGCTTGTAGCCAAAGCCGACTCAAAAGCCGCTAATGCTGCACTTTACCTTTTTCCCGCTTTCACATCTTAACAATTGAAATTTAAATTATTTTCTTGTTGTACACCAAACAATTGTTGATGCGATACGCTGGAAGCTGCGGGAAAAGCAGAAGTTTATGTTGCGTTGCGCAGCGTTGTTGAACGGGAATTGCCGTGTACTACTTTCAACTCGCTGCTTCTTGTAAAATTGAAAGCTGGTGGAATTTTTTGTTCTTTTTTTTTAATTTTATTTATTCTTTTTTTTTTTTTGTCTTTTGTACAAGTAGTCAGCGAAAATGTCATTCAGTTATGCCAGCCATACGGCCTACGCAATCTGCCTGCCAACCTGTTCGGCTTCTCTTGTCTGCCTGCGAGCACAAAATAATTAAAGAACTCAACGATGCAGAATGCCATTCAGTGCTTAAAAAGCGGCAAACAGCTTGTAGGCTCGCAGTTGACTGCATGCATCGCGTTATTTATTCAATCATGATCCTTGGAAATGTTGTCTCATCGAGTTGTTGTCGTCAATGTTGATCAACATACAAGTTGACAATCATTTGACATTGCACAGAGTTTCATAGAGTTATGAACAAAGGGATGAAGGAATATATATCACAGAAATGTAGTTTCCAATGGACCCCCTACAAATTGGGTAATGTTTCAAAAACCTATCCAGTCTAACCTAATCTAAATGGCGAAAAGTTATAATACAATTTGTATCTTACTTGTTATAAGAAAGAAACATTTTGCTCTGGTAGTGCTTAAGCTATGTCCCACTATCATCAGTGCTCGGATTCTGTTGTTTTTAAAAATTTAAAGCATACTTTATGGGGCAAAAATTTTTCATACCAACATTTTGCGAATAAGTTAAGTGAAGTTGAACTTCAACCCGCTTTTAAAACTTCCAAAAAAATCATATTGAATTAAAAATGGATTTGAATCTTAACTTTATGTGAATTGAACCAAAATTTTACTCCATAAAGTATGCTTTAAATTTATAAAAGCAACAAAATCCGACCCCTGATTCTCATATATTCATATGTCATCACAAAAATATATTGCATACTTCAAGGCATCAAATTGCAATTTTAAACACATACATCAGCGTTTCTGAAAGGGCGCTCCGCGAAGCCCCAGGGCAACGCAAAATTTTTTTGATGTATGCTTTATATTTTTTATAGTAGAGTTTTTCATAGGCATTGATTTTGGTACCATGAAAAGGTCGTCATTTTGATTATATTCAATATATGTAGATTGGGTATCATGTAAGCAATGTAAATTTTAAATTTATGCCTGAAAGTATGCAATAAATTTTTGTTATAATGTTTTAGAGAACATAATGGAACATATCTTCAATTTTAGTTGATTTTTCGATAGGTGCCATGTCAAAACACTGTGGAGACTACTTTTTAGATTTTTATTTTGAACGGTCCTTGAAATATCCTTGAAAATCTATTTTTGTTAAGGCTTTTTTCCAAAGTTTTATATCTCAACAACCAATTGAGATAGAGAGACGATCTAAACAGATTCTGTTAGGATAATAAAACAAGAAAGTTAAAAAATTTTTTTTTAATTTTTACACTGAGAAAAAAATTTTCACTAAACTAAAAAGAAAATTTTGAATAATTTTTTTCAGTGTATTCCCAGTTTCCCGCCGCTCTATAATTTTTTTTTAAATACACCCCCTAGTATTTACTTTCATTTAAAAGAAAAAAATATTCCAATCGGATGTCGCAACAGTGTGATATTCAAACAATTACAAGGATACATAGGGTATTGATATGCTGGGGTAGACCTGCGTATGTGGTACATTTGTTCGAAATCCCATATAAAAGGCATCACTCATACGGCATGTAGGACGTTAATTAAATATTCGATAATCCGCGCGCTCATATAATTTTTATTTAGTCAATGCCCTAACAGTAACTTTTGTTCGGTTTAATTTTGTTTTTCTTTTCTAAGAGCAGTGAGAATTCCTACTGACGTCATTTTCTTAATTATTTAACTCATCCTGAAGTGGTAGATGTTTCTGCATACCTAGTAGGTATTACCTACGCAGTTAAAGTAGCAAAAGAGGGCAAACGGTTAAGTTTAAAAAAGATTGTGGTTTAATTTTGTGTTTTCTTATCACACTTTGCGTTCTTTGAAATTGCATTATTTCTTTTAAGCATTTTCATATAAAATTAAGAAATTATGAGGCCCCTTTTTTGGAACCCCAAATTTAGTATATTTTATAATTTATGTACATGAAAAGAAACCTTGGATACTTTTCTTCCGATTCGTGCCTAAAAGTATTGAAAAACATCGCCTATGAACCCGTCTTCACGAAAAACTCAGAAAAGCAGGACTTTTTGTGGAGATCCGCGCTGAGGTACCTCTAAACCATTTCCAAAAAATCTGAAAAAGTTCTCAAAAATACTTCAACTCATAAGCTTTCGACAAATTCGCGTTCAAGAATATTTTTGGTACACCCTAGTATATATGTATTTATGTATATTTTAGTGCATCATTTTGTTCGAACAAATAAACAATTCCACTTGTAAAATAAAGTTCTACGATTTTTTCGAGAAAGAATGCCTACGGAACCATATTTCATAACCGACTTTTTCAAAATAAGGTCATCTTTAATATGCCTAGAAGCATGCTACAGATTATTAGAGGCAAAATGAAATGAAGCGTGACGTTGATAAAATTGCATTCAAAAATTATCAATTACATTACACTCTTTTGTTTGTGTTTTGTTCATAACGTATAAAGATTTCAATGTTGCTCACGGTTACCTTGTAAAGAATTTTTTTCAATTGAATATTTCTCTATTTGATACCAGGGCGTGAAAACGAAACAAATAACGTTCGGGTTATGGTTTTGGTTATGAAATGATTATGGTTTCGATTACGGTTTCGTTCTGAAAAAAATTATAATTTATAATAAATTTGAGATGTTCCTACCAACAATTATGACAAAAATAATTTGAATAAAGCATGGAAAACCTTTTGTTACAAAAGCGCAGGATTCAAATTCACATTTGATCTATGGTTTTTTCGGCATAATTATAAAGTATCGGCCAAATAATAATGTACTGCTAATGGAATAGGAGGCTAACAAATCGATCCACCTTAATATATACAGTGTTTGTATATACAGTAAGGTGGATCGGTTTTGTAACCTCCAATTTACTTATCAGAATACTTTTCTGTTGCCCATAATTAATAATTATGCCGAAGAAACTATAGATCAAATGTGAATTTTAACCTTCCGCTTTTGCAAACAAAGGTTTTTCATGCTATATTCGACTTATTTTGGTCATCATTGTTGGTGGAAACATCTCAAAAAGCAGCGAAAAAATCACTTCAACGTCCCTCAAAACTCGAGCCATTGAAAAAATTTTATTTTGTTTTTTAATAACTATCTTAAAATGGCCAATTAATGATGATTTTTCAAGCAAAATTTTATTATTTCTCATGCCTAAAATTATGCTAAAAATCAAAATAAGAAAAATTCAATTTAAAAACATTTTTGATTAGATAGAAATTTCAATAATTTGTAGCATGCTTTTAGGCATATTAAAGATGGACCTTCTTTCTAAAAAGCGGAAGAAAAAAATTTGGGATTGACCTATGGTTCCATGGGCATTCTTTCTCCAAACAAAATTGTAGAATCTTATTTCACTAAGGCAATTTGCATTTTTTTTGTCGAACTAAACGATCCACCTTAATATATACAGTGTTTGTATATACAGTAGAGCGGATAAAATTGTTCGACAAAAAAAAAGTGCCAAATCCTATAGGGACCCGCTCCAGTTCAGACAGAAATGAAAAACTTCATATAAAAAAACGCTTCAGAAATGAATCAGAAATTTTCTGAAGTGTTTTTTTATATGAAGTTTTTCATTTCTGTTTCATTTCTGACAGAACTGGAGCGAGCCCCATAGCAAGGCATGATTCTAGGATTTTTTCTAAGCAAGAATGCCCAATCAACTATAGGTCAAAAATGAAGTTTGTTTCGTCGGATTTTCGAAAGAAGGTCGACCTGAAATATGCCTATAAATATGCTACAAATAGTATGGGAAATTTTAAATCAATTTGGTTTTATATCTTACTAAGATAGTCTTAGCATATTTTTAGGCACATGCAACAATAAAATTTTTGCTTGCAAAACAAACAGAAATAATGCATTTTAGAAGGGTTCTTCAATAAAATATTGCATGTTTTCAGTTGTTTTACTTTTAAGAGATATAGGGGTGATAGTTTTTCTACCTTTTGAGAGGTTTTAGTGGATAAAGACGACAATAATTTATTTAAAACGATATAAAAACCTATTTTTGCAAATCCGGCGAAACAAAAATCACTTTTGTCCTATGCTTTCTTGGGCATTATTGTTCAAAATTGTTCGCAGAATACTATTCTGCTATAGAAATACATACTTAAAATTTGATCCACTCTAATATACAAGTATTGTTTTCAAAAATTTCAAATCTGCTGAATTTGAAAAATAATACTATTTTTTATCCCAGGTACACAAAGTCTTTGATTAAAATATTTCTCACTTGCCCCCAATTAACCTAAATGGTTAAATAGATTTTTGTGTTTTTCCTCAAATTTTAGAACCCATCGAAATGAAAAAATGTTCATTCAATCGATCCAATTAAATCCCAATTAAGACAATTGCAAATAAAAAAAGCATAATTTTAGTAAATTCTTCTGCTCATTGCTCATCGTATCGTAAGGGAATCAAATTGTGTTTTTCAAAACCACAAATTCCACACACTTCGATGCGTGTAACTAATCAAGGCAAGCAAAAATTGTGAGCACGAAAATCTGCCACTGAAACATATAAATAAACGTGAATTGGCAAAAAGCTTTTAAAACGAATCTCGAAATGGAGGAAATTTTTTTTTTTTTTAATTTTTTTTGGTACTCACCAGACAAACAAATAAATTAAGTTGACTGCTTGCGCGCGTTTTAAGGATAACGATTCCAAGTCAGAAACAGCAGCTGCTTACGATGAAGATAAAGCTCAGGCAGAATGATGCACAAATGCTAAGGAAGTCGAGCCAAAACAAGCCAAAAAAAAAAAAAAAATAAACGATGAAAAATCTTTGTTTACTTCCGTATGTGAAGCACGAAAACAATGGCCAACACTAGAAAAAAAAGAAGAAATCAAGAGGATGCAACAAAATTGCTGTCGCTGATGAAGCTGTTGTTGTTATTAACGATGGGTAAACAACAAGATGCTGCAGCGATATCGAAAAGTGTTTTGAAGTTTTTCAAGACTTTTTCTTTTTCAATTCTTTCTTTTCAATATTGTTTCAGTAAGAATAGAAATTTTTGCAAAAAAAAAAAAAATAATTAAACTTAGTAGCACACAATTGTTCCTTCGGCACTGCACTGCACTTTGACGTTCGTTCTTTTCAAGCGCTTCTTCGCAATTATTTTCCAGTCTAACTAAAAACGATGAACGATCGAAAATTGTTGCCAGCAACGAAAATAGGTGAAAGATGGTTCGAACAACTTGCTGCCTCTGTTAACTGCCGACGATTGTTGCAGCCGACGAGGAAAGCGTTTACCACCTGCGGAAATGCGCTGTACAGGAACACAGAGGAAAACGGAACACAACGTTGGTAGGTAAACAAAGTTGTGGCGGCATAACTGGATAATGAGGGCGCTACTTTTTCAAAAACTTATTTCTATGGCTTTATACTATACATTCAAGTAATCAGTTTGAAGCCTATCGGTTTGTTTGTTCCTACTGTTTTTCGCCTAGTGAGAAGCTGTTTTATTATTGACATTAAAACATTAGAAGGATTTTCTGGACTTGATTATAACCTGATTATACTTTGATTATACCGAAAATCAATGATTATAGAACAAAACTCCTAGATCTCGCTTACATTTGTTATTGATGAAAACGCTTCTAGTTAAAGTTGACTTCGACTCCATCTCTCAGTAGATATTTAATAATTTTTCTCATCTTATTTTCAAAAAATTTATTATACTATGGGGTACCAAATTAAAGGAAATCGATCCAGCATTTTGAATAAAATAAAAAAGTTGTGTGTTAATTGGACATTTTTCATACCAAAATGGCTTCCGAAGTAAAAAAAAAAAAAAAATTGAATGTTTTTTCAAAATTTTCCACTTTGACCGTTCACTTTTCCCTTAATGGGTTAAATTTTTAAAATCAATTTTGTTTTGCCTAAAAGCACATACAATTGGCTTTCAAAGTGCAATTAAGTTTTTTTCTACGATGAACCATTATCGTGGGAGAGTAATTGTTCTCGACTTACTGTCTAAAAACTTCAAGGCCCCATAACCCCTTAGGGGTGCATTTGCGCCCCCCTTGCCATTTTTTGTCAGTTATGATCTCCTCTATCAGCTCCCGAACGGTTGACCTTCACAAACGGAACACCCTGTATACATATAAAAAATAATCTCCAAGTTACATCCTTATTGGCAATTCGGAAATGCCAACTGTAAATGCATTCGAACTACAGCAAGCGAATACAAGAGTTCACGGTTGTGGGTGGTAAGGCGAAACGAAGCGAAATGGAACGCAGTGAAACTTTTGTGAAAACGGAACATGCATTCCATTGCAATTCACGCTGTGCGAAGTAGTGGGTGGCAGCGCGTGGCGTATGCACCTGTGCTCTTTATTGAAGTGTTAGTATAGCTTCTGGCGCCATAGCCCGAGACGTTAAAGGCTCCTTTGCATTTATGAAGCAAGTAAGGGATGCCTAAAGTCCTTTGATGCGCCAGCTGCCCATTTCTCCGTCTAAAAACGACCACGCAACACCATCATCATCATCATCATCATGATCATCGTCATTGCCATCCCCTCTACCATTACCATCATTTACAACGTCATTGCCGTCGTTGATGGCGATGCGATGGCTTTGGCGTTGGCGTTGTTGTCTTAGTCTGCTCCTTTGCCACAGCTGTAGTGCGATTTGCTCCATTGCTTTGCTCGTTCTTATGTATCCAAGCTGATTCTGTTGTCTGAAAGGCTGTTCTTTAGTGTTTGTTTTGTTATTGTTTTGTTGTCATTTTGTTGCTATTTTCCTGGCTGTTAGTGTCGCTGATTGTTTTTGTCTCTTACTTTGACATTTGTTAGCGACTGCTAAGCTAAGTTGCATTTGAGTGCACAGGCATTATTTGGAATATGTTGTGTGTGCGGCATTCTGCAGCTGTAGACGGTCACAAAGTGTTAGCGACACTAAGTGATTTTATATAAACAAAAAGTGAAAGCCTTGCAGTGTCTGTTGGGTTGTTATCTTTTGTTTTGGAATTTTTCTTCTTTTTTTTTATTTTTTTTTCTGAATTTCACTGTGCTCAACATGAGGCATGCATGCATGTTTGGGAAAGTGTGGCACTGCCATGTCATGGCAAATTGCGAGCGAGAAGTCATAAACGTCTAAAGAAGGATAAAACCACCAATGGATTATGAGGATCTTCGATTTGAGGCACATCAGAAGATAGCTTTTCTGTTTTCCATTAGGAAGTCTTGATTTAGTTTACCCAAAAATTAAAAATTATTTAATCAGAATTTTGTGGAACAATTCTTAGCTATTGATTGTTATACAATTGAGAAATCAATTTTAGCACAAGACTGCCATGCCGTCTAAGTAGACACAACTAATTCGTTGCTTTTGAAGACATTTTCATATTATAAATATTTTATTTATTTATTTATTTATTTGCTATATGTGTGATATAAAATCTAACACTTATAGGATCAATACTGTCTCTAGCCAGCAGCCTTCGGTACTATATTATAAATATAAAATGTAAGATATGAAAATTACAAATATAAGCCTTTAAGTATGCAACATATTTTTGTGATAATGCTTTTGGAAACATAATGGAATACAGCATTAGCGCTTCAAAAGTAAAATGCTAATTTCTAAAAGCAAATTCAAAAGGCTTTCACTATCCTCGAAACTGTAACATTACTTTTCCTCATTCTCAAATAATCTTAGAAGTTATGAAGGCACCTTTTCGAGGCTTTCGAAATTTCTCGAAAAAGTGCTATAAATGACCAAAAAATTAGTAAATTTTGTAGCTTATTTACACAAAAAAAAATTGGAGACTTTTTTTTTCAAAATCTTGAAAACCACTCCTTATGGACAAGCCTTTTCTAAAAACTGAAAATATGTCAGAAAAGCAGGACTTTTTGGGAAAATCTGAGTCACTGTTGCCAGTTTAGAAGAATTTTCCATAAATTAAAAGACATTTATGATCGTTAGTAGAGCCTAAGGGAAGAAAAGTGGTCAGATAAAACTTTATGGGACCAAATTTTCGTTTTAAGAAGATTTCAAAATTAAATTTTAAAGATTTTGACTTTGTTTTGAGATATTCAGGAGAATATTATTCCCCTTAAAATCTGGCGACATCGAATCGAAAGGCACAACTTCTAAGCCTTTTCTTAAAAAAAATGAAAAAATTCTTTAAAATACTTTGAACCAAAGCTTTCAAAAAAGTACAGTTTTTTTATCTAACGCGATTTTTTACATTTCTGGGATATATCCCCGAATTTACCATATTCCACGTATATTTTTACCCGGTTATTTTTACACGGAATTTCGAGGAACTGATCTACCGCGTAAAAAGAGAGCCGCTGTGTACCTTAACTCAGGGGTTCCCCCATGGGACATGCTATTAATGTATGTAGTAGTTAGAGTTGACTTCTACACTATCTGCCAATGGACCTTTCGATGGGTTTTAGAATTTTGATCAGTAGATTAAGAACCACTTGAGGTACTGGGATACAAATATAGTTGAACTTACTGCTTATCGTAAGTTTTGAACAGAAACTGCTTTGGAGGAAGCTTTCACAATGACAAACTTTAGAAGGATTATTTTTGTTTTTGACTTGATTAATCTTCCTTGGGACTTTCAACTGCCTTCAAGAAAACACCAGACAACCAGAAAATTAACTGAATTAAACTCTCAAATTGTGCAAGTTTTTTTTACGCTGCATGCTTAAAAATAATTGAATAAAATCCAGCTTATCGCATATCGACATAAGAAAAACTTTACTTTAAGTAATAAAAACTGTAGAAAACGGCAGGCATTGTCCATGAAGAATCGCATCCCTGTACCAATTCGTCGCTAATCCCAAGAGCTAAAATATCACAGAAGAACGAACGACTCGCTTAAATAATTCATTTCTTTTGCACTCATGCATGATGCTCGGCACGCCATTTTTTAAGATATCCTTTCAAAGTTTAATTCCTCCATTTCCCTTCGGTGGGTGTCGCGTCGTCACGTGAGAAGCGATGGAGCGATGGAGAAGAACATAAAAAAAATTTGCCATTCTGAATCCCCTTTAACTGCGTGCAAGACATTTTTAATGGTCTTAACGGCTTAAGATCATTTTCGCATGGAAGCTGCACACTTTAAGGCGAAACATCAACAAAATTACGCACGAGGTGCAACGTAGCGCAAACATTGAATGTGTCGTTTTCGTTTGTGCTACATTTGCATTGCACATTCATAAAGAGGGGAAAAGAAAACAATTTCCAGATAAAAGCAGAAAGGCGCCACGCCAGACAACCACGAGATAGGAGAATGGCATATTCTAAGCATAAATTTTCCAACTGCTTGAAGAAATTTCTTTGAAAAAGGATAGAAAATAATAATTTTTTTCGCAAATAAAAAGTACCCTTAAACTATGCTTCAATATTTTTTTAAATTTAACATCTCAACGTATCCGGTGCATACAATTTCGATAGCCTCGTGACTTGCATGAAAATCAAAATTTAATTGAACCTTCTCAAATCACCGTCATTGTTATTGTCACCGCCACCGTCACCAACACCATCAACATCATTGTCATCATCAGCAGCGCTATTTTATGCATAATTGTCATCGTCACCCATCATTGTCATCGCAGCACGACTCATCAGCACTGAACTTTTCCAAAAAAGGTAATTCCGTAGGAAGCTCATTCCACAGCGACGGGCATGTGACAAGAAAAGGCGATATTTATAACAAGAACGAATTGCAACAAGAGAATTGGGACAATGAAGGCGAGACGCCAGAATCTTCTGTTCGGCACTTCGACTCCACGGCTGACTGTTCGTCGTGCATAGTTTTATCAGAAACTAATTTGAATGGATTCGTGGAACTGACATCTCAAATGTCAAATGCACACACACAATGATGCTGGATTTTGCTGACTATCATTTCATGTTGCAATCACTTTTACGTTTTATTCACTGTCAGACGATTTGCAGTGCCCTTTTTGACTAAATAATGACCTTTCGTTTTGGAGAAGCTTTTTAATGAGTTAAGATATTACGTATTTCACTTTTCGTAATGAAAGTCTTTGGCTCCATTAAAATGATTATCCGTCAATCAATGAGGGCTCCTTTTTTCTATAATATTCTTTCATTTCAAATTTATAGAAATATTCTTAATAGACTACGCGGAATCCTTTGAATCAACTTTGAATAGACTTTTTAAATTCTTTCAGAGGTTTTTCCAATTTTTCTTGCATTAGATCAAACGAACATATTTAAGATAAGCACCCAAAAGTATGCTTGTGAATATATTAAGGACATTTTTGATTAAATTTTATTATTTTTTGGGTTAAATCGATATTCTTAAAGCTCTTTTGATGGGCTATTATTAAGTGTGGGCGAATTGAAAATTTACACATCAATAAAGCAACAAGAAATTTCGACTTAAGCTACTCTTAAGCCTGAACTTCACTATATATTCTTTTACGTAGAGAAACGAGTGTAGAGTGTAGAGAATCTACGTTTTTTGTGTACTTTGAAGACCGTCTATGAAACTCAACAACCCTATGCAAAGCTGCCGTAGAGATATACGACTGTTTACGTTGCAAAGGATTGTTTTCTCTACGACTCTACAGTAGAGAAAGTAACTTTTGCGATGTATACAGTCGTTCAGCACATAGTATAGACCTACTTTTAATGTGTTGACGGCAGCTCTACGTAGAATTGCAGAATTGTAGAGACGGTCTTCAGTGTACGCAACCAACGAAGATTCTATACACTCTACACTCTACACGTAAAAAGACTATTTTTAAAGCACACTGACGAAGTGTTTTTAGAGTGTTAGGAATAGGAGAGTTAAAGGACTCCTAACGGAGCTCTTCAGAGTAGTAGCATTTACGGAGACCACGGAGTCGTTTTTAAAGAATTGATATCTGAAAGAGAGTCCAAACAGACCATTCTAGCAACCATGAAAGATACATTTTGAGATCCCAAAAGGGTTACTTTTCCATCTTAGACTCCTTGGGCTTTTCTCTCGCAAAAATGCTCGTTTAGAGCTCCTGTCGGAGGGTTTAAGGAGCATTTTCGCTTCGGAAGAGGAGTCTTTAGGAGCTCCGTGCAGACTCCTTTAGATGGCTGGGTAGAGCAACAGCAAATATATACGTTTAATACCTAAAAGTATGCCTTAAAGAATATTAAAATCCCAACTGGAGTTAATAAAAACTTTAAAAATATCTACATAGCTCCCAAAACCCTTGCTGAAAATGTATTTCAACGGACATACATACTTACAAGAATGAACCAATTTCTCACTATCGGAAATACTCAAAATATTTATATGCATACTTTTGGGTGTTGAAATTAAATATTTTGCCCTATTTATCATAAAATTATGTGTTTCTACAAAAATTGGAAAATATGTCTTCCAAAAAAAAAAAAAAATACTTCATTTTATTTAAGGACGAACTCACAGGCTTTACTTAAACAATTTTTTAGTATATTTTTGCATACGGTATCAAGAACTAGGTTGCAAATTATTCCTTCAATTTGAATGGCAAATAATTTTTAATTTCAATTACTCTTTAACTGAAATATTACTCCTTTGAAAAAAATATATTTTTTTACTTTTGTCAAAAACCAATTGAAACTTTCGCACACCGGTGAATAAAAAAAGAGAAAAAAAAAACGGAAACCAGAGAGAATTTTCCACATACATTTTCACGTATTTCCGCTCCGTTTCAAAATTTTCATACTGAGGAAAGTTGGATCGCTTTAAATAAGGAAACGACTTTTTGCATTCACGTTCGTTGGCTTTAGACTCGTACATTTGGGCGACCGATGTAAGAACACACTTGGGACAACACTTAATTGTTCGTATAGGCACTTCCGGTGAAAGCCCGCATGGCCGGATGTGTTTGTATAGAATGCGTGTTTATGCTTTTATGCAAGTATGGCAACAATTTTGGTCCTCAACGAATGCATGTCTACATGTGAGTGTGTGTTTAAGTGTATGTGCGTTTGTGTGTTTCTTTGTGGAGGCAGGGGAAAAGTGGATTTGCTTATAAATGTTTGAATTTTTTTTTTATGAAAGCATAAAGTTAGACGTTATATTTTAAGAACGCTGAGAGCGGAAATTGTCAATGCGACAAGAGCTGGAAAATGCACAACAGTTTTTTTTTTTTTGCATTAAAATCGAAAAATCGAGCTTCGAGAGTGAAAACTTACTTTCATCTGATACAGCGGAAGCGTTTAATGGGTTTCAGTTTGGTTCAACTTTGAAATAAGTTTGTAAACGATTTGATTAAGTTGTCAAGTGCCGAAGTACCTACTCGTATGTTCATTAGAATTTCAAACAACGTTAAAAACTTTAAGCAAACAATTGTTGTCAGTGTCGTTTATTTTTTTTTTTTTTTTTTTGCAACGTAAACATTTTTAACGAGATTTGAAAGAAGTTAACCAAAGTTTTTACCAAGTTTTGTACCACAATTTTGTTAAAAAAAAAAAAATATCAAAGGAAGGTTGGGAGAGAAGCACAAATGAAAATGCTTCAATATTGATGTAAATAGTTATAGCTCCTTAGTTAGGTTTAAAAACAAAACTTATATGCAGGGCTTGGATTTTGTTGACTTTTATAAATTTAAAGCATACTTTATGGGGCAAAAAAATTTTCTTAACAACATTTTGCGAACAAGTTTAGCGAATTTGAACTTCAAACCGCCTTTCTTACTTCAAAAAAATTCATATTGAAGTTAAAAATCGATTTGAATCTTAACTTGATGTGAGTTGAATATAATTTATACTCCATAAAGTATGCTTTGAATTTATAAAAGCCAACAAAATCCGAGACCTGCTTATATGAGTCTTTAGCGTAGGGCAACAGAAAATACTTAAATTCAGTACCTAAAGGTATGCACTCAAATATTCTGAATATTTCTAAAGTGCAAAATCTCTTCATGATTGTAGGTTTGTTCCATTTAATCGCATCATTAGGAAGGGTTTTGAAAGATTGAGCATATATATTTGAAGCCTTAATTAGACTCGGTTTACAAAGGCTTATGTTAGTTCAGGTTAAGTAAAACTGGTTGTTCATTAATATCGAGCATAGACCCCATGGGTCCCTAGCTTGGCCAGTACATGATAAACGCGATGTTGGAGACAGGTTTAATGTAGCTACCCTTTGGAAGCTATGTAGCGTTCAAAGGTAGTGCTTTAGGATTTCTTACGCAAAGGCTTTAGTATTAGCATAGACAGATTTTGCTCAGTCGTACATTGTAAGTCAACCAGCCATGGCTCCCCAAAGAAGCTAAGTCTTGACCTTGCAAGAGCCGGACAGTGACATAGTACGTGTTCTAGTTTCTCTGCCCCCGGTTCCAGACACCTCCGACAGAGTTCCGTAGACACTAGGTTAATATTATATAGGTGAGCACCCAAAGGCTTAAAGTGATATTAATTTGCTCTTAAATATTCGAATCCATATATACAGCGATAAAAATATGAATTTTTATACCTATTTTAGCCGAAAATACTGTAGATTTTCAAGAAATATTTTGTTTACCTTATCTTGAGGCTATAAGGGTTTGAATGGGACACTTCTCCAAAAACAGTCAAATACCCTATTGAAACGTATTAAGGATCAGGGTATTTAACAGCCCAATTTATTTACATGTCCGTTTACTTGTCTTGACCGTTCGACACAATTCTTTCGTATCTTTTTTGCTTTCGAGTGTAATTTCAACAAAAAATAAAAAACGCTTTCATCGCACCTCAAGTCGAAGTGACCGGTTTTCAATGCCACTTAAATGGCTTCTTCCGAATCGATTTTTGTCATCGATGTATAAAAACCTTACAAGTTCCGTGAAACAATAGAAAACTGAAACGAAGGCATTAT
This sequence comes from Chlorops oryzae, assembly GCA_020466095.1. NCBI lineage: Eukaryota > Metazoa > Arthropoda > Insecta > Diptera > Chloropidae > Chlorops > Chlorops oryzae. The sequence continues at coordinate 101,086,580 of CM035807.1, forward strand.
TTATTTTAGGTCACTTCGGTTTCTCTTTGGAGCGATTAAGAATTATGAAGATTAGACGAATAATAAAAGTATCTACCTCATCGATTTGTGGTCTCTTTGGTTCCGATTTAATTACCACAAAGTAATCCAAAACGTGGAGCGTTTATAAAGAAAAACTATGGGGAATAATTGAATCAGTCATTTCAAAAACCTCTTAAGTCACATTTTTTCCAAAAGTAAAAATCACGTAACTCAAAACCTTTTCATTCTTGCAATATTAATGATGATGATATGAGGGTGGGTGGGACATCAGTCCCCTGACAATTAGGCAATTTTTCCCGCGACGACTCCAATGTTCGCCATATGACGACCACATCTTATGTGCACCGTTATTAAGCCTTCAAGATTCCGCAGATCAGTTCTCTTCAATGGAAGGAGAAAATCCGCGATTTTCTCGTTTGGCTCTTTGACAAAGCTCTTGGTTCTTCCTTGTGGGCTTTCGCCGCATAGGAAACCATTGAGGGCTTCAATCCTGCGGATCTAAGAGCTATTATTGGTTCAGGTCGCATTGGTGCACCCTCTGATCCTTGATTTGTCAATTCATCTGCTCTCTCATTTCCTGGGACTCCACTGTGTCCCAGGACCCATACAAGTTCAACTCTATTTAATCTTGCGATATAATTTTGTACATTCTTGCATTCTCCAGTAATCCTGGAAGTGTTGGTGGGGTTAACTGGGGCTTCTTTCAATATTGCTACACGATGGACGTTCATTGCGAGAACACTAAAGGTCAGGACTTATTTTTAATTTTTTAATTTTTTGCATGCACTACTGGATGGCGGGAGTAGTGAGCTTTCCGGTTAAAATTTGCTCCAACGATATTTCAATCTTAAATCTTGACAAGAATTGTCATTTTTTTAGATTGTTTAGCCAAATTTGTATAAAAGTCATGTTTGACAACTGAATAGATGAAGACTACGAGCCTAAGATTCTACCAAAAATATCCATAAATATTTTTTTCAAAGACAATTATCTAAATCTCATTTGATATAAAATAAATAATAAATCTCTGGTATTATACCTTTTTCCAACCCATAAACACATGAAACAAAGCTGTAAAACTATTCACAATAGAGCTTTTAAAAATCCAAAAATTTACACTACTCGGGTGTATTCGTTATTTTTGCTGAAGTAATCGTTACTAAGTACTCGTTCTATTTTTCTAAACATTGTTCATTCATTAATTGAATAACTCAAGGTTGATAAAGTAATCAAAACTCCCATTCTTTTGTACTTAATTACTCCGGCAACCATCAGCTGGCATTTTAGCAAAAAAAAAGTACTAGTAACGAGACACTCCCATCAGTAACGAGACGTTATTGATTACTGACTACAGTAGTCGTTACTTTTTAACGAATAGTAACGATATTTTACAACTGTAATTCACAAAGCTCAATTACAAAACGAATTTTTGACTTTTTTTCCACAAATTTTATTGAATATACTCATTATAAATTTTCCAAATACATACGTAGTCGTAATGATTTCGGTTTTTAATCAATAATTTTACTGCCATTTAGAATTGGAATCAAAGATTTATTAAGATAATTAAACATTTAAGATACGCCGGCGAACAATTTTCCAAGGAAATTTAAAGTGATACGAATCGAATTGATATATTGTTAATTAACGTTGGTTAAGTTAGGTGTTAAGTACCAAAACGTAAATAACACTAGTTTACAAAAAATTACTTCAAAATTTTTTTTAGGACATATAAATGAAATTTTCTTATGGACACGAAAACAGTATTTAAAGACAATATTTTAAGAACCATTTTTTTATATTGATTTTTGAAAAAAAAAAATTTTTTTTAAAGATGTAAGTAGCTTTTTCGACCATAAATCTCTTCTCTTCTTCTTTGCCATTAAGTCCTCCTGGAGCAAAGGGCCTAACTCTACAATTCATCCACTGATTAGAACAAAATATCCCTCAAATTAAATAAAATGAACCTTTTTAAAACTTTTTCTCACATAGTTTTAAGATAGGTCAAAAAAATAAGATTCTGTAGACCTTTAAGCCTTAAAACAATCACACATATTTTAGAGAAAATTACTCATATTTTTCTTTGCCAAATAAAGAAATAAAATCATTGAAAATTATAATGGCAATCAGAAATATTTAAAATGAGCCCTAAAAATATACCTATCAATATTTTGAAATGTTTCCAATACTGGAACTCTGTTATTTTCTTGAAAATATGCCTATTTATATACAAAATACTTATAAATTCATTTATTTATTCTTAAATATTAACGTGCATACTTTAAGGGGTCAATTGAAATATTTTTTCGTGCCCTGAAAATGACCAATTTTAGCTTTAAAGTATGCAAGGTATTTTTGTAATGAGACATCTCAAGCTTATTTTACTTTTACTTCCTCACATATAAGGTCTGTTCGCGTACTGCACGAAACTGCCCAAAACTGCCCAATTTTCATACAGTTTTGAAAAAAATTGCCCAATTTTCATACAGTTTTCCGAAATACCCAATTTTCATACAGTTTTTAAAAAAATTTACCAATTTTCATACAGTTTTAAAAAAATTGGGAAGTCTTGGGCAGTTTCGTGCAGTACGCGAACAGACCTATAAAATGATAACTTTGCCATTTATTGATAGATTTTGAAAATTACTATCTTATTTTCTTTGACAAGGTAGCATCTCTGAACCAAAAATGCAAAAAATCTTATCTGCTTGGGATCAATTTTTTAGATGCCGATGGGAGGAAAAAATTTGATAAATTTTCTCTAAAAACATGTCATTTTTTAAGGTTTAAAGGTCTACAGAATCTTATTTTCTTGACCGCTCTTAAAGCTATGTGAGAAAAAGTGTTAGAGAGCTTCATTTTATTTAATTTAAGGGATAATTTGTTTAAATTCGTATGATGCATTGTCGTGTTCTGCTCGAAAAAGCTTCTATACCCCCTTTATTCGCTAAGGGTTCGAACACTCACTTTTCGTGGCACTGATTTCGCTAGAGGAACGTTGTGCTATTATACACCCTTAATAAAAAAATTTTTTTCAAAACTGCACTAATATACCCTGCGTACGCCGGGTATAAAAACGATTCCAGAAAGATATTCTTTAAAGACTGTTTTCGTCCTTAGAAGTTTGGCTATAAGAAAAGTGCCTTCAGATGTCCCAGGAAAAAATTCTGTAAACTAGTGTAATAAGTAATCATTTCCATGCATTAGTTTTTTGTTCGCAATCAAACTAATGGAAGAAGTGGCATATTCAAATATCTACTTTTTTCAACGGAAAGCTGCTCACTTCATTTTGACTATTAAATGGTTATTTTGTTCGTAAATTGATGCGTCGACAAATTGAACTACATATTTCTAATTTCACAAACATAGAACATACATGCTTAAAAGTTCTTACGTATTAATAATACATATAAATACTTATTTTTTGTTTTTTTTGATTGAAGGTAATACAACTATTTAGTAGAATTTATTTGCGATTTTCTTTAAGAGAGTGAAAACAAAAAAAAATTAGAAAGTCTTGATGAGAAATATTAAGCAATTTATATTATTTATTTTTAATTTTTTTTTTTTCAACATTTCACTGCAACTATTCAAGTATTTATAGATTTGCCGCACAACCTCGTCTGCAGTTGACATGAAAAAAAATAATAATAATAATTTGTGAACGTGACTTATTCTCATAATGACAGTACAGTAGATCGAAATATTCACATTTGAAATTTCACTTCAATTGCTTTTTTCCGGTGTTCGACATTTCGAAAATTGTACACTTTCTATTCTAGTTCCTTTGGTTTTTTTTTTTCAACATTTAATAAAGTATAAAATTGTATATGTCTTACATCCTTACATCAAGCTTTTATTTTTTTTTTTAAATATTAGAGTCAAATAAGTAAGGAAAACGGCACGGCCTAACTGAGAGAAAATCCATCGTCTTAAAGATGTTGAGGAACGAATTTCTTCTATTTTAGACAAATTAATTTGATGTCATATAATAAATGGACAAAGTTGAAATGCTATCCAATTCTATTCTCAAACCAAATGAGTTTAATTCGAACCGAGCCAAAAAAAACACATTTGTTTTAATCTCCTTTAATACGCAAAGCACTATCCATTGAGCTCCAATAAGGCGAAAGGAAATTTACTAAAATATTTGTATCGATTTTCCCACTGTTCTTTAAGCTTCGGCTTCACATTTTATCTCAACGTGAATGCAGCCGTAACAACCGAACAATCTACAATATGTGTCGGATGCACGGTCTTTGATTATCTAATGATAGCAAATCCAGTGCTTGATTATTTCCATTCGCAGTGTTCGTTATTCACAAAAGAATTCTTTTATTAAACAAAGGACGATTATTTCCAAGCACTTCGCAGAAATCGAAGTCACCGAGAATTATTCAAATCATCTCAAATGTAGCTCGAACGCATTTTCATCGTTAACAATGATTATGTCCTCGCACCAAATTCAAGACTTTTCTTATGCCGGAAAATATGCCACATATTTTTTGTATATAAATATAACTTAAAGACAGAAATCAAAAAAAATTGTGGCATATTTTCTGGCGAATAAAAAAGTCGTCTCATTTTTTCTAAGATCCCAATTAAAATATTAACCACCCATCGGGTTTTTTTTTTCTTGGTCTTGAAATGCTCTTAGAAATGCACTCTTTTACTAAAGATAGCCTGAACTTGAATACGGGATCTTTTTCGGAAACTATATGGGTTTGAAATCCAGTTTTTGTACAAAGTTCTTAAAAATTTCATAAATTTTTTGCCTTTATCGACCTATAGCGCCTAAACTGTTGAACCGATTTCATCCATATGTCTGAAGAATATGTTGAATTTTTACTCTTCTTTCATATAAATTTAAGATTTTTTTTTGCGCAGTGTAATTAATGCAATAATAGGGGTATTCACAAAGGCTTGTTAAACACGTTGGAAAATCGGAAAATTGCGACTTCTTAGAAATTTTTGAACTTTTTTTTTGTATCTTGTACAACTTTTTAAGCGGTTAAAATTTACCGATATTCCTACTTTCCTATTTTCCGACGCCTTTGTGAATATCCCTAAAATAAAATATTCTCCCATTCAGCATACGAAATATCCATTTTCCTTACTTTCGACTCGTAATATAAAAAATAAAAATAAAAACCAAAAAGATTTCCCATCATATTGTATAAAAGTAGACATTAGTAAATATTGCACTCAGATATGCTATGTTAACATTTTATACTTTAGTTGATTTCTTATTCATTTATATTCCATTTCAAATACGTATCAATTATTTCCTAGTTCTATGGAACTTATCCTAATTACTCGCAATAGACGTACGTATTTTTCATGTATGTATATTATTGTGCAATATATATTTTTAGAATTTTTTCCTTTTTTCGAAATTATAGCACATACATATTTTGAGAAAATTAAGAACAATGTTTTAAGATGTTAAATGTTTTTTTTTGTTTTGCTTTGTTTCGTTTGCTTTTTTGGTTTTCTCTATCAAATCTACACATACACTTTCTGAGAGATTTAAATAACTACCTTTTACCCATAGACACCAAGATGAATTACGCCACTGTCAAATACATACACATATATGAATGATAATCTTAATTTAATTTTTCTTTTTTCAATGTCACTTAAAATATTTGCAAAATGGAGAAATAAAAAAAAATGCAAAGCAAAAACGATTCGAATTTAAAGGAATATTCAATAAATATTAATACGTTCATAAATGGATAAATATATGTAGGTAAAATGGTTAGTTAAGTACATTATCAATAATAAACCATCTGATTTTTGACATATATTTTTTTGTTTTTCTAATATTTTAATATTCGCTAATAGACGTATCCAGATTATTTCTTACTTCTTTAAACTATGTTTTAAAAATCGAGGTTTTTACTCGTTTGCATCAGTTTATCAATAAAATTAATCAATACACAACATCAATATATCTTTATGTATAAGGAATATATTATATAGAGCAAGTCATTTGATAGGTGTATGTATGTATGTCACGAGAGATTAGTTTTACAAAGGTAGATTGATTAGGTAGATTTACGCTTGTATAAATATTTGCTTTCAATTTTTTTTTCTCCATTTTCATTATTAGTCTTTAATTTTTTTTTAATATTTTTTTTTTTTCATTAAAAGCTAATAATACTGATATTTTCTGAAAAATTGCTTTCCTTCAAGTCGATCATATAAATGAATCAAGGAAATACCATTGTCTCGGCAAATACTTCAAATTTCTATTAAAAAATTTTCAAAGCTCTTGAGAGAAATTTCTTTCAATAGGATATAAGAAGCTTGCTCGAGTTCTCTTCAATTAAAAAAAAAAAAAAGAATAACAAAATGAAAATTTAACCCTTTTTATAATATCGGATTTCCGTAGCAATCTCAACTGGTCACATAAATATACTTTTTAGTCAAATTTAGTGACTTTTGATTGCCCTCAGACTTCCGATAATCGTCGCCTCAGAAAACGACTGTCGTATGTCGCATGTATTTCTTATGGGACATACGACAGTCGTTTTCTGAGGCGACGTAATGTCTTACTTATAAAAAAAAAATTCTCTATTTTTGACAGCTTCAAAAAGGACTTCTCTGCAATGAGCCAATCATTAGATATATTAAGTCGTTTCTGTTTGACTTTAAAAGATTCCATCGATTCTGAATATTCCCGGAGAATTTAATTTCCTCGATAGCAAACTTCTTCTTTCTTAAATATTTGCGGAACGAAATTTGATGGTGAATGAGTATTTCACCCATTCTCATAATTTTTCTTACCCTTTCTATTTAAATAAAAAGAGAATTTTTGTCTCGAGAAAAGTAAATTCTTTCCCGGGAATATTCAGAATCGGACTGTATATCAAATATTGTAACTGAAAAAATTAAAGTTGAAAGATATTCAAGATTTTCTTGAATTATTTCACGACTTTATGAAGCAGAATTAAGTACGGGAATGAATGTTCTTCAAATCAATTTAAAAAAAAAAAAAGACACAAAAACTGATTGCAGCATTACAGATGTTTTAGGAAAGCACCACCAATCTAGTGTTTTTTTGTTTTCACATTTTCTTCTCTTATCATTTTGTGGTATAATGTCATTTATAAAAATCGAAAATACTCCCTTTTAAAATATAATCTTTTTATTATCTATTAATAGGGCAAAAGAAAAAATTTTAATTCAACAAATTATTGTACAATAAATTTTAAAAATATTTGCGATATTGCGATCGAAGTCTTGAAAAAGTCTCCATTTGTATAAAGCTTTTATTAATTGATTTAATTACTTTTAAAATATTCAAATGCATACCTTTAGGTGCTGAATTGAAATATTTTCTATTACCCCATTGCCTACAGTCATTCATAGCATTCTATTGCTGTATTTCTCCCAATCTAATGCCCAAGCAAAACAAATGGATTGATGGAAATCTTCCAAGTTTGACATTGAAAATCGTATTTTCATCTTACACACTTAAGGGTGTGTATAAAAAAGATGTTAATAAACATTCCTCCGTTCATTTCAAGCCTCGATTTTTCATTGATTTATTGAAATGCATTCATGAATTTTTCACGATATTTCTTGTAGATTGACTTTTATATTTATAGGTATATTTGCGTATTCCATTTATAAAAAAAAACTAAAAAATCAAATTCGCTGATATGAAACGCATTCGAGAGCAAACTTTTCTTGGCGGGATTGCTTTTGGTTATTTTCTTATTTATTCGTTGTATTCGAAAAATTCGTTATTTCAGAGATCAATTTTCATAACATTCTTATTCAATTGAAACTAAAAGCGATTTAATTAGGGTTTAAAATGAAAAATATTGTTATAAACCGTCAGTATTTCCATATGATAAAGATTTTCACTAAAAAACATCGGTATACGTTTCTGGGCCTTAACTCTGTAGTTCGACTCGAACAAAAATTTGTTCGTATTCGAACGTTTCATGTTGTCTTGTTCGAGTGTCGGATGTTCGTTGTACGCTATAATTTTTATTCGTTCGACTCGGATTTCGTGTTCGAGTAGAATGGCTTTCCGAGTCGAACTACATAGTAAGGCCCCTGATATTATTCATTTGAATTCCGATTACGATAACGTTCTATTATTAGGATATCCCTGTATATAAATGGAAAATTTTCGAAAAAACGTAACATTATAAAAAATAATTGATAAGTTTGAATTTTCTTTTCGACAAGGAAAAAGATTAAGAGCTGTTTTCTCATCCTACTTTTAAGCTCTATCTGCCAGTTAAATTTCAATTTCTTTGACTTATTAATAAAATTTGTATGAAATTATCATCAGGATAATTTAACTTACAGATAAAAAAAAAAAAAAATGAGCAAACGACCCTAGGTTTCATAATCTTCAACTTAGTTTAAACTTTTTGAAGGCTTAATCTTTTAAATGATAGCCTTCAGAAGAGTGTTATCCAGGCTTATGAATTTTATATGAACTTTTTTTTTTTTAATTCAAAGTTAAACTGTCATGAATAACGTGACCAACTGTACCGATTTTTCCAGTATTGTACCGAATTTTGAGGCAAGACACCTTCGCTTCGGTACACCGAAATAGAACGATTTTGCCAATTTGTACCGGATTTTCTACCGAATTTTACTACTGGCAAAATACAATAAAAACTCAACCGAAATTAGTAAAAATATCGGTTCAACTGATAAATATACATTCAAAAATCAGGAATCAGGAAATAATCATTTTAATTGAATGAAAAAATTATTTGTAATTTTTTTTTAGATTTACCGATTTAAAAAAAAAAAAAAAGTTGGTCACGTAAGGCATGAAGACCAAAAGAATATATTCGAAACATTCGAAATTCTTAAATCGAGTTGAAGACCACGACCCTCAATTAAATATACAGAGGTGTCACAGAACCCGATAGCTGTCGGAATCGGAATTAAAACCGATCAAAATTTCATACAGAATTGAAAAGTTTTGTTGTGTTTGGTTTTCAATCGGAACTATTATCGGTTCTTAAGTGCACAGAACCCTATTTTATCCGGCTGTCTATGAAATATATATGAAAATTCAGTCGTCTAAAATTCCAATTCCGACAAATATCGGATTCTGTGACACCCCTGATAAATTTTTTTTCTATAAACGCTTGTGCGATTCGCTTATTAATTTGAAAAAAAAAAAAAATTGAAGTTAATTAATTTATGCTTCATAAGTAAAAAATACGGACTGCACATAAAGTACACAAAAAATATCAAAAATCACAAGCGCAAAGGAGCACCAATAATAATATATTAACTGCATTTCTTATTTAAGGGTATTCACACAATAGAATATTAGTAATTTAGTCATAATCTTCTTTGAAACGTTATCAATTTATATCAAAAAAAAAAAAAAAATTAATTAAAAAATCTTACAGACAAAAGTGTGAATATCTTTAGCGTGAATATAATCTCAAAAATAAAAGAGGAGAATAAAAAGTTTAAATTAAAAATTTAATTTATTAATTTAAACCTTCATATATACGCGTATAGTTTTATATTTATTGAATAAATATGCCATATGTACGATGAAATATAAAGCTCAATACAATTAATTTTTATACACTCATTAAGATAGATAATTTTCATAATTTTTTTGTTTTTCATTTTCCATAAATTAAATCGAGTTTTCTAAGAATGTTACTTAATAATTAAATCTTTTTTTTGGATTTAAAAACATTTCACTTTACGCACATTTATATGGAATCTTTCTTTGTATGCTTTATTTTTATACATTTTTAACATAGTTTTAATTGCTCCTTTCGTTCAACTTCTTATAACGTCCGATCGAGCTTAGTTGGGTTGTAAAAATTCTATCTTACATCAATTAATAATTATTATTAAAAAAAAAAAAAAACAAAAACAATTTATATATAAATGTTAGGATTTTTCTGCAATTTTTTTTATTCTTCCATATGTCATTTTATTTTTTGCTTCGATTGATTTACAAAAGCAAATTCTTAAAAATATATATGTATTTATATATATATTCATATCAAAGCCATAAATATTTTCGTTTGAATATCCTTACAGTAAAAATATATTTTCCAATATAGCTTTTGCGTACAAATAACGAATTGATTAAACATCATCATAGTTGCTTGAAAATGTCGCTTAAAACGATTGAAAAAAATTAAATGAAAATTAAATTTAAAGAATTTCTAAAAACAAAAAAAAAAAAAACAAAAAAACTAAGGCAAAACAAAATAAGAAAAACAAATTCAGAGCAAAAAAAAAATACATTTTTAATAACATAATTTCCATAAGCAGATGTCAAGCACTATAACAAAAGTGTTTAAATATATATATGTAACTATACGAAAGTCAAGAAAGTAGAAACAAGAAAAATATTAATTAAATTGTCAAGCAGAATGAAACAAACCAATGTGTCCAAAAAAGTTATATAACGCTAAATAAACATAGTATTAATGATAAATGTGAATACATTACTGCATTCAGTTTGAATTAAGGATTAACTAGCTGTTTTTTGTTTTAGTCAGAAGATCGTCAGAAAATATAGTAAAATAAAAATTTAAAAAAAGGTTTTTTTTTGTTTTGCCGCTCAACTTAATCATTTCATTAACTATTTGTTTCGAAATAGAAACCAAAATTAAATGAATTGGATCATTTATTATGATAAGGGGAGACTATTCACATCCGTTTAGGTAATTTGGCTGGATTTATCGAACGACCAAACTAGCTAGACGGACGTGAATAGCTATGAATAGTATTATTACCATAATAAAATAAAAGGAACTGAAATTATTTGTTCTCAAATTAAGAATAAAAATTCAGCCTAGTAGTTTTTAAAAGGAAATCCTTAAGATGACCAAAGAAAAGCATATTTATACTAAAGCTTCGTTGAAGCTAAAGTCATGCGATTTTCTGTTTTCCCCCTAAAAGCATTCCAATCTCAACTCACGGGATATAATTAATTTTTTTGAAACATCATTCCATCACAAAGCATACAAGAAAAATCCCGAAAAATTGAGGAAAAAAAATCCAAATTAATTCAGCAAAGAAAATAATATTAAAAAAAAAATCGAGAAAAAAAATTCAAAATTGTGATGCATACTTATGGGCAGCATATCCTCCTAATATATAAAATGCTAAAAGGGAAAAATGAAATCAAGAAATTAATTCTAAATAATAAAAGAGAGAAGAACTAAAGATCTTTAAAAACTAAATTCAAGCACGCCGGTTTTTAAAAGAATCTATTCGAAGAGAATGGTGGATATCTGGAGTTGTTTTGTGATGTGGAAGCAGCAGTTGAGTCGTATCTATTATTCCTTGAAGGATCATTTTGTCTGTATTGTCTCTGAAAATCGTTGCCGAAGAAACTTTGTGATGATTGTAGTTGTTGGCTTTGTTGCTGTGGCTGTTGCTGTTGGTGTCGCTGTTGCTGACGCTGTCGCTGGTGCTGTTGCTGTTGCTGTCGGTGTTGCTGACGCTGTTGTTGCTGTCGCTGCCACTGCCGCTGCGAATCATTTCTGAAGAAACGTGACGATTGTGGTTGTTCGTGTCGTTGGAGCTGCAGTTCGTTACCGAAAAAGCTTTGTGGTGACTGCTGTTCTCGAGCGTTAGCAACATTTGTTAGGAGTTGTGCAAATTCTTGTTGCATATGAAGACGTTGTTGCATTAATTCAAATTGATTCTGAGGCTTTTGATATATAAATTTACTGGTTGTTCTTAAAACGCTACTTCCATTTGTGCTTGTTGTCATTGCTGATGCTGCGGCTGCGGCTGATGATGTTGTTGCTGCTATTGATGATGTTGTTGCTGCTATTGATGATGTTGTTGCTGCTATTGATGATGTTGTTGCTGCTATTGATGATGTTGTTGCTGCTATTGTTGCTGTTGTTACTTTTGTTGCTGTTGCTGCTTTTGTTGCTGTTGTTGCTAATGTTGCTAATGTTGCAATTGTTGCTGTTGTTGCTTTGGTTGGTGTTGTTGCTTTTGTTGCTGTTGTTTCTATTGTTGCTTTTGTTGCTGCTGTTGATGTTGTTGCTTTTGTTGCTGTTGTTGCTTTTGTTGCTGCTGTTGCTGTTGTTGCTGTTGCTGATGTTTCTAATTTAGTTTTCGCTACCGCTTGATGTTTAATTTGCAATTGCTGCCGATTCTGCTGTTGATTCTGCTGCTGTTGGGTTTTTTGCTTTTGTTTCTTCCTAACATTGCTGTTCGTAATTATTGTTGTTGTTGTGGTTTTTGTTATAAGTTTGGCAGTTTCAATTTTAGTTGCCGTTGTTGTAGTCGTCTTTGTGGATTTGGATGTGGATGCAGATGCGGATGTGGATGCGAATGAGGATGTGGATGCGAATGAGGTTGTTGCTGCAGATTTTGCTTCTAATTCTTCTTTTGTTGTTTCTTTTGATGCTGATGTTGCTGCTGCCACTGCTGATGTTGCTGATGATGTTGCTGCTGCCACTACTGCTGTTGCTGTTGTTGTTGTTGTTTTTTTTAAGTTCGTTTGATTTGAGCGGCAATGAAACGGTTAAGGATTTATTTTCTTTTTCTAATTTTTGCTGCGGTTTTTTATTTCGTTTATTTTTTTTCTTTATCTGCTGATTGTTGCTTTCATTCTGAGATTGTGTTTTAACATGGCCTGCGATATTGCTGCTGTTTGAGGTGTTGCCATTATAAAATGTAGTCGTCGCTGCAACATTGCTTACAGCATTAAAAGCTTCGACAACAGCAGCAAAATTCGATAATAATTACGTTGGCTTCGATTTATTTGTCTTAAAACTGACTTGGAGTAAACGATTGCCAAGCGTGTAGCCATTCAAAGATTGTATAGCAACAACGGCTTCATCATAGTTAGTCATTGTAACGAAACCAAAGCCCTTACATTTATTGGTTGCCGAATCGCGAATAACCTACGGCATGAAAAAGGAAGACGTTTCAGTTTTTTTTTTTTTTCAATTCTTATCATTATATGCCTGCCAATTTCAATCTACGTGTGGCAGGCATATTAGGGCAACAGAAAATAAGTATTTAAATTTAGCACCCAAAAAAGTATGCATTTAGATATTCCGAATATTTTCGATAGTGACAAATCTGTTCATTCTTGTAGGTTTGCCCATTTAATCACATCTTTTAGAAGTATTTTGAAAGATGATACATATATGTATTATAAGAGTCTTAATTAAGTTCCATTTATAAAGGCTTAAAATGATATCAAATGGCTTTTGAATACTCTATTGCATACCTTTAAGTGCTGAATTTAAATATTTTCTGTTACCCTACTTGTCATAAATGCAATACATACAATATACATATACTATATTATTTATCAGGGACGTGAACCGGTTTTAAACGAACCGGTTTTAACGAACCGGTTTTAACCGAACCGGTTTTAACCGAACCGGCTTTAACCGAACCGGTTTTAACCGAACCGGTTTAACCGAACCGGTTTTAACCGAACCGGTTTTAACCGAACCGGTTTAAACCGAACCGGTTTTAACCGAACCCAACTGAAACCCAACCGGTTTTGAACCGGAAACCCGCTATTATCTGCTGATGAACCAAAGTTTTTCACAAGTGTTTGAACCGAACAGAGAACCGAAATCCCTTTTTTAAAGGTTCAGGGTTTCGTTTTTGCCTGCAACCATGCACAGTGGTCGCTCCCTTAGACCAAAAATAAAAAAAATCGAAAGTCGATATTCTTATGAAATTAGTATCGATACCATCACTAATATGATCACTAACTTTTTACTGTGCAAATTTTAACCCTAAATGGTAAAATATTGCGTTAGAAGTGGGAACACCGTGTTAACAAATTTTTTTAGTTTGAGAAATTCCAGAACCGATGAACCAAACCGAAACCCCGGTTCAAAGAAGTAGAAAACCCGGTTTGACGAACCAATCCAAAAGTTCAAACACGGTTCGAACCGCCGAACCGAACCGGGAAAATTTTCGACCCGGTTCACGTCCCCGTTATTTATATATATATGAAATTATATACCTTGACCGATTGTACTGCACCGAACGGTCCAAAGAGCTGCCACAAAACATTCTCCTCGGTTTCAGGAGCTAAATTGTATACAAAAATACACCAGCCTGAACCGGTTATTGTACTTCCGGGCAACATAGAATTGGCCAAAAGATCACTCGTTAACGGCGAATAACGGGAAATCACCGAACTATATGGAAAATACGAAAAAGAATTAATTAAGAAGCAAATTTTTTGTTTTTTAAAGAAATCAAAAATCAAGTCAGAAGTTTCATAGCTAAATGCAAAAAAAAAAACCCTTGCTTTTTCTTAAGTCTATACACACACACACACCTGTACCTTCCAGCGGCAGATGGGTGTATTGCAGCGGCGGCGGCAGCGGCTGCTGCTCCAGCAGCACCTGGGAACGCACGTGCGCGTGCATTTTGCGGTGTCAAGTATGCAGCCAATGGCTGCAATGATTTATTATTACTGGGATTATTGGCGAATTTAACGATAATCGGATCGGTGGTGTTTTTCGGTATGGTACCATTCAGTTCCTTTATAGCACGGTCGGCTTCATGACGCTGATCAAAGCGTATGAAACCAACACCTTTTGAAAGACCTTTCGGGAAATTAGATAGAAAAAATATAAAACAAACGAAACTCTTTTTAAGTTCAATTGTAATGATCATTTTTAAAAATAATAGTACGATCATAGCGAGTTATGACAAGAATTTAGTGTGGAGGAAGCAAACAATGTACAAAGAAGCAATTTTAATTTTTTTTTATGTTTCAAAACTACACATAACAACAGACGACATATCAGACACACACACATACCATGACCACTGGGACCAGGAGTAGGTAAACCTTCTTTGAATACACACAGTAAATATGAAAAAAAGGAAAAACAAAAGGTTCAATTAAAAGTTACTGAAAAGAGATGCTCTTAAAATGTTTTTCAATTTTTTAAATAATTTTCGTAAAACGCAATCACATTATAAAATGAATAATTTTATTTGCAAATATAAAGGAGTAGCTTTTGAGAAGATAAATATTCAATTTGTCTTATTGCATGTATTGTATGTCGCAGTAAATCATATATTTATATTAATAGCTTTAGGCTAAGCGATTTTTATTAAGAGATCTCCTTACGAACATTTTGCTTGAGTTGAGAACACATTACGCTAAAACATGAAATATAGACAAAACACAATCCCAATTACCTTAATACACAAAAGTTTAAAATAATTGAATACACTATGATATCCTTGCCCAGTTCTTCTTTACTTCTTTCTTCTTTCTTCTTGTATCTATTTTGGGACATCTTTTTCATGCGACTAAGCTAAGATTGCTCATATATTGTCATTTGGTTTCCAGACTGTCTTTAAATTCTGAATTTAGCTCCTAAAGTCGCATTCGAAAACACCTATGCAGCCTGTAAGTTCTGAGTTTACAAGTTCAATCAGCTATTATTTATTTTAGATTGAGGCAGGGGGCCCATGGCACGGGTCAGGGGTTTGACGGCCCCGCCTTTCCTGAGTCGCGCTGCTAGCCGATTGTCCCAGTCAAATCATGCTCACTGGTAAATAAATGTATGAAGCGGGACCCGGCCGCGGGTTTATTATAGCGAACGTCACCTTTGACGAATTTTGGGCCCTACCCCGAAGTAATGCCACAGCGTTTCCAGGGTAGGAATCCCAACTAGAAAAGAGGGGGATGTTTTTTAGTGGAATCACCACACACCCAGCAATCATGGATGCTGTTAGTCCGAAAGGATTTTTGACCTCCACGCCGCAAAAAAAAAAATTATTTATTTTAGATTGGGTTTAGCTCTTAACCACCTACACCCATTTCTGTCCTTTAACCACCTACGTGCGGTCTCACTCGATGAATTCGCGAAAAGGGATCGATATCTTCTTATATTTCCCTCCAATTCACTTTTAAATACCAGCCCTGTTCTAAATGAATATCTCACGGGAATTTTGTTCCCTAGAAATTTTTCTCCTCAAAAAATGAAGTTTTATTATTATAGGCTTTAACTAAAGGCCTTTGATTAAAAATTTTCGAAATTCTCGGTCCCTTTATATCCCCCCTTTCGAAGGGCGCATAGAATGAGAAGTTTTTTGATTCAAATTCGAAGGCAAAAAGTTCCCCCGGGAATATTTAAAATCGGACTGTATTTGAAAAAAGAAGCTAACAGCTCAATTTAAAGACCCCAAAAAGAAGGCTCATAGTCTTTACCCCGGTTTAAATTTTTTAAAGATTTAAACTGGCTACTGATAGTCTTCAGGAGAGTTTAAGCCAGACTTATTTATTTTATATAAAAATTTTTTGGAAGTTCTGGTTTTGGAGTTCAACCGGCATGAAGACTAAACAAAATATATTTGAAAAGTTAAGCTTTCGAAGTTCTTAAACCGAGTTGAAGACTACGACCTTAAATTCAATTGAAACTCACTACTAAATCCTACTTGAGGTAATAAATTCAGTTGAATTCAATAGTCTGGAAACCATATTACGATGAGATTGTTGAACTGTTCCCATTTTGTAAATCCTGTACAGACTGTTTGAAACAAAATCCGAAAATTTGTCACTACTATCGAATAACCTTTTTTGACCTCCATCTGTAGACTTTCCAGGTATCAACTGACTTCTGGACATAGTATTTTTCTTATTTCTTTTTCTTTTTCATAAGATACATTGGAAATCTTTAGGTTAATTTGACTTTGACAGGGACTTGAAAGCACTCTGTTCTAACTCGCAAAAGTACCCAATGTCCGCTGGACCAAAGGAATCCCAAATTAACTCCACGTCTTTTGAAAATATGGAGTATCAATAAATAATTTATTAAATCTGTGGATTGTGATCGGGGTGGTATATTGGGAACTTAAGTCGTTTTCCTTAGAGAATAGAATGTCAGAAATTAAATGCCTGAGTCACTTATCAAGATTATGGGATTTCTTGGTATTTATTGAGAAACTACAGTTTAAATATTTATAAAACTTTTAGAGCTTCTTTCATTTGTTAAAAATATTCCAAAAATTGTTTTAAACTATTCCTCACATCAAAAAAAAAAAAAAACATATATTTATAGAACCCGTTTTATTTAATAGAACTACCCTCCACCATATAACAAAAATCTCTCCTTCTATACACGTAGAAATATTTACCCAATTTCAATTGGTTCTTCTTCTTACCTGTAATATTGTCACATAAAATTCTTGAGGTAATTATTTTCCCGTATGGACTGAATAGAGCTTCAAGATCTGGCTGTGTCATATTCTTCGGAAGGCCAGACACATATAAGTTTGCACCTTTAATCGACTCTGAGCTAGGACGGGCAACAGATACCTGAAAAAAAATATAAATAATTAAAAAAAAAATTTTTTTTTAAATTATCCTTTAGAACGGATCGTGTTCGATATTGATGATAAAAATTGAAACTTGCTTTAATCGTTTTGTTCTGCAAGCGTAATCCGTTCAACGAACTGATGGCCTTCTGAGCATCTTCCTGTTTAACGTAATTAACAAAACCATATCCGAGACTTTGGCCTACGAAAAATTTGTTAAATAAATGTTAAAGAATAAAAATTAAAAAAACGATTAAATTTTTGCCCCACCTGTCACCTTATCCCTTATCAATTTACAGCTCTCGACTTCTCCGAAGCTTACAAAAAGCGATCGAATATCATCCTGCGACATTGTCTGCGGTAAATAGTTGACGATCAAATTCGTCTTCAAATCACCATCGAGATTATTGTTATTATTGGATGCGTTGTTGTTATTATTATTGGAATTGGTGGAGCCTGCACCGATGGCATTAGAATTGCCACCATTTTGTTGCTGTCCCTCGACCATGTTGATATTACTGCTTGTTGTCATCATTGAGAAAAGTGAATGATAAACAATAGAGGCGAGGGCGAAAAAAAAAGAGAACAAAAAAAAATGATTTTTTGGTTTTGTTCTTCTTCTTTTTTTCTTTTCTTTTGTAAAAACAAGAATTAGTCGCACGTATGTATACTCAAAAATAGAAGAGTACTATAATATTTATCTTTGGATTTCAAAAGTGCGTATTGTGAAAATATATTATATGAGTGTATATATGTATGTATATATTGCTAAGTTGTTCAAATATCAAATATGATTGTCCTTTCGAGAGGACCCTGCAGGAAGCCTGTCGCCATATGGCCCCATGTCTATATTGACGTCAATATAGACAAGAGAACTAGTTCCAACGTCAACAGTATTTATAGGCGGTGTCATTAGAGAAACTGTAAGTACTGTCAAGAGGTACAGTTCATCTTTATTGACTATGTCAACAACGTGTCTCCTTATAAAAACGAAAGAGTACTCCTTTTGTCTACATAATAGTACCGACGTCAATAGTTCGTCAATAATTCGTCAATATATCTTCGGTCAATTGTTGACATGCAATGCCCACTCAATGATAAAATGTCAATAGGTAAAGGCTTGGGCGGGTATAACTGGTCAGTAGTGACGTTGACGCGGTCAGTAGAAAAAGAGTATAGATTCACTATTGACATTTCCTACAGGGGATCTACATATATATATATATGTGTGTGTGTATGTACGTGTACGTGTTTTTTAATGCCTTTCACCGATTTTGTATATACTTGCGTATAAAAGTGTCTCTATCAAATACAAAACATTGATATCTCACTCTCTTTTTTAGCGCTTTCTACAATAATACTGTTTGTTATCTGAGGAAGAAAAAAAATTCGTTTTATCTTAATACAATTCATGATCTTGTAATAATAAATAAGGATTGCCTTACCGATTTTTTTTTTTTTTTTCAAAACTCCTTTGAAAACGTGTAAAGCGTTTTCCACGCAATTTTTTTCTTTTCGTCTTGTAGGTATATTTTTATTTATTTATTTTTTTTTTTTTTGTTGATGTCTTTGAGTGTTTTTTAATGTTATTTTTCTTGTAAAAAATTCGAATCACAATCTTTTGCTGCTTTCTACTTCCTTCCCATCATTTTGAGGTTGTATAGAAAAGACTTTTTTATATTTCTATTGCTTGTTAACTGGAACGAGAAGAGAACAAGATAATAAAATAGTAGAAGTGTTGGAAAAATTCTTGGATTTTTTTTGAAATTCATTTCTTTTGGAGAAAGGTGCGTTTTAATTAAATTAAGACTGATTTTCCCTTTTTTTTTTTAATAGAAATGACACTATCAAATAAATTGGGCTAGCGAAAAAGAAAAAAAAAACAAAAACCGCATCGAAAGCGAAAACGAAAAAGGTAATTTTTTGTTTTGTTTTCAATGTGTAAAAGTTTGATTGCTTGTTGGGGAAGGAAACCTTAAAAAGAAAACGATAAAGGTATTAATTGGAAAAGTGTAAAGGTGGCGAGCGCAAGCCACGCAGAATGGTATGAAAATCTTCAATTTTTCTCAAGGGATATTGAGAGGAACGTATAATCGACGGGTCTTCTTTGAAGACACTTATGCTACCGATTAACCTCAATGTAAAGCTGCCGCAATCGGTACAAAAAACAACGTAGGCTCATCACGTAGCCGTTTAGAGGTTTAGAGGCCGATTAACCCCTACGTCAACCTGATGAATTGGTACAAAAACCATATAGAACCACTGAGTTACATTAACCCCAATGTAACCGCCAATGATAACCAAGTACGCTCATTTAGGTAGGGTTTGGTATGTAAACCTACCGAAACTGGTATAAAAAACCAAATAGGCTCATCACGCAGCCGTTTAGGGGTTTGGAAGCAGATTAATCCCAATGTACAGCTGCCGAAATAAGTACAAAAAACGATCTTGGTTTAGAGATTCAAACCAAAATAAAAACAAAATAATTTTTTTCTATTTAGTAATGCCTAGTGCTCATAAAAGCAACAATATATATGTTAAAAACAATGAAAAAATTTCGAAAAAGTCTCCAATCTCATTGCCCTGAAAAAATGTCCACAAGATCATTGATTGATTTATGATTAAAAGCTCATTAAAAATATTTTCTATTGAGGGTATTTTTTCGCATTCATTGCGATCAAATATTCGATGCAAGAAAATATCAATGAAATGGCAAAAATATTCTTTCAAATTATTTTTTGGGCATTAATCAAAGATTTTGAGATTACCTACTATTCTGATGCATTATTTGGACATTTTTCATATTTTTAACGTTTTTTTTTTTACGAGCCCTTCTTGTCCATATTTTTTCTCATATAAAAATATCAAGGGTATGGCGTGCTTTACCCTTATAATGAAATACATTAAATGAATGCACTGGCGATTTCTATTTCCTTTCACAGACAAGGATGCATTCTGCTTACTTATCAATCCCTGCTGTTAGCATTTTTATTAAGTTTTGCTCTCCAAATGAATTTCTTTTCATCACCAAATTTCTTAACAATAGGGGGATTCATGCAGGCTCGCAAAATGTCTTCATACATATTTCGATCGAAAATTTTCCGACGTTGAATGAAGGTCCCTTCGTAGACACATCACAAAATTTATGTCATGCTTATTATGTATGCTTGAACCCATTTCACCTTCCTTTTTAGGCTCGGCATGCTCGATGGACTGTCCAGATCAGCCAAAACCTACTTGCAACGTTTTGCGAACCAAAAAGCAATGGGACAAGTGGCGCGTTTCGGAAAATTTTGTCCATACAAATTTTGAGAGCTCATTTCCCACATCCTAAAATTTCCAATTTCGTAAAATATGCGAAGCTGCTCGAATCCCACAAATATAAACTACAAAAAAAAGTATAAAGTTCAAGTCTATTTTTTTTTTTCAAGATGGTAATCCCTTTCAGAAAAATATTTTCATCTGGGCCACCGGGCAAATGCCCAGTGGGCCTGCCAGTACGCTGTATCTGGGAACAATACTTATGGAGTAAGGATTTTAAAATTTTTTTTTATGAAGTTTAGTTCATATACACTTAAAACCCTCAGTCCGCTCCTGGTTTTGATTATCATTTGCGTCGTTTTCAAATATTTGAAGCAACTTTTTTCAATTTCTTGTATTATTATTTTGAACAATTATACATACAGTCGATCACGAGTTCCCTACAAAGTCTCTTTATATATATTTAGATATTTGATATTTCAAACACTCGATAATTCGTAATATTATAAGAGTCCCTCGAGTTTCTAATTAACGAGAATCATCTGTATATATGAAGTACAATTTCAAAACAATACTATCCAAATTTCTAATAGGGCTATTCACACTTGTCTCGGAATTATTCCAGGTAATCGTTAATTTAAGATTAAAAATTGGGTTTAGTCCTCTTCTTCTTCCGTTTTTGAAGTCCCAGCCTATCCCGGATTCCGTATAACAATTGGAATTAATAAACTCTAAGGGTGGTAGTTACCAAGAAGTTTAAGGTAAGGCTAAATCTTAATCTTTCGAAGTAAAAGTGGTAGTTACCAAGTCAAATTAAACCGGTCTTAGAGAATTCGATATTCGAAAATGTGCTGCCACATTTTTAAATTTAAGTCCAAAAACGTATGGTTTTTGCTATTTTCGAAAATTCTTTCAAATTAGCAGGCTGATGGAAAAATGTGAAAATTGGAAATAAATATTTTTTCTTTTATATTGTTTTTTATCTTTTATCTTCGAATTTTCGAAAATTATCATTCTTAAAATTTACGACTGCTTTGATGGGGTAATAAACCAGGTTTAATTGATTTGGTAACTACGAAAATTTAAGCGAAAGCTAAGAATTTACTTAAACCAGGCTGGTAACTACCACCCTAAGTCTCTAAACCTGTAATCGAACTCGTCCAAATTTTTTTCGATAATATGCAACATTCATTCATTCACTCAACCGATGCCATAATATCATTCGCATATTCGTTCGAATTTATTGAATCCAAATCAGAATGGTTTATAAATAAAAAATTTTATTCGAAAATAGTATTTTTTTCAAAATACAGTCGAATTGCATGTGTCGCCCAAAAACGAGACTAAATAAAACCTTGCAAGCCTTGAGAGCTAAAAGGCGAAATTCTTTCCGAATTAAAAATTCCATACATTTCAATATCAATAATAAACGAAAACATTTCGTTAGCACGCTAAATGAACTTTTCTTTTTCTTTCAAATCGAATGAAAATATTTTGTTTTGATTACAAAAATATTTATAGAACGCGTGTGTGACTGATCAAAAAACACCACAATTTCTAACATAAAATAAAATTAATTTAAAAAAAAAAAAAAAAAAAAATTAAGAGAGAAATATTAAGCGCAAGCGCTTTCTTGTTAAGAAGAATGCATTCAATTCATTTTCCAAATTTATATATAGAAAGATAATAAACGGAATATGCAGATTCCAGCAGGCACCCTACACTTTTTTCTTTGCCTCTTTTTCTGGCGAACTCCTCAAAAATTAATGAAGGGTTAGTGTAAAGCACCACCTGAAATTTGGTATTTGAACATGTTTAAATGCAAGTGCAAGTAATATAATTTCAAAAATTTCAAAAAGTGGGCGTGGCAAAAGGGCGTTTTTCGAAAATTGTCTCCTACACCCGAAATTCAAATCGGACTTGAACGAAATTTGGCACTTATGCTTCCTTTGTAGCCACAAACATCCTCTCCAAAAAAATTTTTGATAGGTCCATTATTAAGGGTACCTCCAGTACTAGGGTCTGTCACAAAAATCTCAAAACTGCTTCCAAAATCGGACTCTTTCGATATATATCAATGAAACTTAGAATTTGAGCGTATATTTAAGCCTCCGACTAGAATTCAAAAAAAAAATTGGGAAAATGGGCTTAGCAAAGGGGCGGTTTTCATTTAAAAAAATTAACAAAAGTTGGCATATGGGGCCCCTTATGGCCTTAAACACCTCTTGATATTAAAAATTACTTGAACGTTTGTGTCTGTGTCGGGTATTTTATTGTCAGGATCGCCTAACTATAACACCCTTACCTGTTTTAATAATATTTAAAAGGATATCTATATGCCATATAAACTCTCAGTTTACTTCTTAAAACGCGAAGGAATTTCATTTTCTTTTGAATCTTTTGTTAAGGGAAAATATTTCTGCAACCAAAAGACTCCGCTGAATAAAATGATTTCGCTTCTATTATCTCTCATGTCTGTTGCAAGACTTATAAATTATCAAAAAAAAAAAGCATGCCTGCTCAACTTGATGCAATGAAAAAGGGCACAGCTGACTGATATTTATGAAATTTATTTTTAGACATCGAATTTAGATGCGATATTGTAGCTTAAAATTATACGATGTTTCGTTTGAATGTAATGCCCATTAATCTTATGCACAAGATACAAAGTAATCATCATCATCATCATGCCCTAAGTTGAGGAGGAAAAGTTTATTTTGAAAAAATGGAAAATTATTTTTAGAGTAACAAAACAACACGACATGCGGTGACAAGCACAAGCGACAATAGACATTGGGGAAGACGAATCTCAGCAGATCACACAAGCGCACGCACACACACAACACACACAAACATACACCTCTCTAGACGACAACTAGAAATAGAAGGCACTCAGGAAAAAAGAAATTGCTTTTCAAATTCTTTGCACCTTTTTCATTTAGCTTTATTCGATGGTATTTCTCTCAAAAGAAAAAAGGAAACGCAAAAAAAAAAAAATTTTTTTATAATGAAACGATCACCGAAAAATTCTATCATGCGATTTTTTTTTTCAATCCAAAGTTGTTTCGATTCGACCGGTAATTTATTTTTTCTTTCTTTGTATACAAAACTAAAAATTAATTACACTCCATCCATAAGCGGATGGCTAAATGAAATCTCTTCAAATCGATTTGGTTGTAATAGATGGATACATCCATATTATATAAATCATGTGGAATGTGTAAATGTGAAATTCTTTTCATTTTTTTCATTGCTTCGATGATTGCGAAACAAATTTTGCTGCGAAATTGTTCACACCACCTACCGCCACAGGTATTGTTTATTGGATTTTATATTTCAGATTTTTCTCAAATACTCAAAAAAAAAAAAAAAAACCAAAAATTGAAAAAGAATTAATAACCGAAAATGAAACCGAAACCGAAACCGCAACGAAAAGCCGAATTTTACTATTATTATTAATTTATTATTATTTTATTATTATTATATTGGTGTTTCGAAATAAAAGTGTAGGCGTAAAAACTGAGAATAGCAGTAGAAAAAAGTAACGCAACGCAACGTAAAACGCAACGTAAAAAATTAAGGAAGAAACTGAACGGAAAGTAGAAAAACGCGCTCTTTCAACTCAACAGAACCGAAATAAACTGAAATGGGAAAATATTTCATTTTCAGCATAAAGCGGAAAAGTTCATGAAAATTTCTCTTTGGCTGTCTTGCGCATGGCCATCTCGCATCGTTTTTGTGGTTCCTAAAAGAAAGTGTGGTGAATTTATTTTTTTTTTTTTTTTGATTAGGATCATTTCTCTCTCAGTACGAATTGATGTTCAACGGAATATCATTTTTCTGCATAAGTTAAAGGATACAGAATGCCCGGTAATTCCGATTGAAAAGTAGGAATCGTGTACACTCCCAGTCACTTACTCGCCAAAAAATGTGGGCAACTCTTCAATTCGGAATTGGGATTTTTTACCTTGCATACACATTAAGAGTTATTTACTTGCAATTATGCCGAACTGAGCAACAAAAGTGGATATCTTTCAAAGATTAGATGTGTATATGGGCAATTCCTTTTAGTCATCACCCGTCATAATCACTTCTTTTTTTGGGGTTTTCACTGTGTTCTTTTGTGGATAATCTGCCAAGGCAAAAAGGGATTAAGGGAGTTTTTTCCTTGGCAGATTATCCAGAAAAAAAAGTACAACACTCAGGCCCGTAGAGAGAAATTTAGGGCCCGGGGGATTTTTTTCCGGGGTCCTCACAGAAATGTGCGACCAAAAAAAAAATCCCCTTGCCAATTGTTGGCCCCTTCATAAAGCCCGGGCCCGGGGGAAAATCACCCTTTTCTACTCCCCCCTCCCCCCTCTCTCTACAGTCCTGACAACTCTGATTACATTTTATTTTCATGGTTCCGAACCATTTGCGTTGGGTTGAAAAACTTCGTGCATACTCAAAGGATAATTTTGAGTTTTTTTTCTGATTTTTGGTAAAAATTGATCCTGTTTGAAGTGGAAAAACGATATTAAGGAGCAATCAGATAGAGTTTGTGTACTTGAGGAAATTGTTAAGTCATAATTTTTCTATATTTAAATATAAAAACTTCCAAAATATTTGTATAGGTATGGGAATTATGGGCCACAAAAGTTAAAAAATGTGAAAAAATCGTAAAGTTTTCCAGATTTTTGCAATTTGTACCGATTTGATGGAGTTTTTTTGGATTAAATTGTGCTACAAATATTTTGTTCGAGTGTAGCACTAGAACTTTGTCATAGATAAGAAAATAAATATTGAACTCGTTACGAGATATAGGCGTATGTAAGTGCGCAACTTAATTCTTGGCCCCACTTTTTTAAACCGACTTAAAAACGAAAAAGAGACAACTTGACTAAACTAAGTATGAGGCGTTGCTATACTCACCGAGTACTATCAGAATTTGCAGTGAAATCTTAGGGGACAATTTTGTGGTTGCACTGTCTTATGACAAAATAGTTAAGCGAAGGAAATTACCTAATTTCTGCTCAGAATGGCTGTGACGGGTTTGACTTTTGCGTAGAAAAATGGAATAAATTTTCAAAAGCTATCCGAAATTATTTATTGCGAAGGCTTTTTGATTGTTTTTTTAACGATTTTTATTCAATTTGACATTTAACCTGGTAGTGCTTGAATTAAAATAAATAAATAAATATTTAAAAAAAAATAAAATAAAATAAAATAAAAAAAATTAAAACAATAAAAAAAAATATGGACTGGCGAGAACAGAAAATGAACTCTTTCAGTGATGCCATATGGCATCGTTAGGCGCTCTCTAGGTTCTCTCTAAAGAACCTAATATTGTACTTCACTTCAGGTAAAGTACCCCATAAAAAATTCTCCCCTACCCTAACTGAATTGTGATAAGATAACGCTAACGCTAACAGCAATTCAGCTTGAAGTTCAATTCATTTTAGGACGTTTCGATGTGGGCGATTTTAATGCGCATCCCATGGAATGGCGGCATGAATATTCAAATATAATTTTATTCTTCTATTTTTCAAATGTAATCTTTTTAAGATAAGGAAGGTTTAACGCTTTTGATACCGGAAAAAAAACGAGCGAGAAATATAACAAAATTATTCGAATTTAATTTTTGATTAAAATATTTGAAAATTGATGTCTTTATTTTCTTGGAACATAACCCTCTAAATTAATAGGTATAAATCCATGACTCCTTTGATCGGCGAATATGTTGGAAATATTTTTAAAAAATAAAATGTATAACAATCAAAACTGTCTTCATAATCACAATATTGAAGAGATATTTCTCAGCATAATAAATTGGAATAATTTCCAAAAATTTCATTCGATGGGAATATTACCATTTAATCTCACAATTTTATCCGCCAAATGTCTACACACACGCAAATATTTATAACTTAACAGCCATTAACCGGAATAAGTGGCATAAATTGGGTCAATCACTTGCTCGAGTGTCAATCATAGTGATTATAAATGCAGTCGCTGCCGCGTAGCTAAAGTTCAAAGCCCTACATTGGCTGCAGGAAAATCTAAAACAAAAACAAACAAAACAAAAAATAAAATATAAAAATCCACAAACGTCTTCTTCTGTGGCAAGGAAACTCCTTTTTTTATTCTTCGTTCATTCATAAAACTCGTAAAAATTTATTCCGATGGTGAAAAGTATGCGAACGCTTTTGCGCAGAGAGAAAAATTAAATGCACCTACTGAGCGCGTCCAAAGGATTGCAGCTAAAGAGCATTGCAACAGACACACCTTGTAGTTTGTGTATCCTCGGCTCCGTTTAATGGGGGATGTATAAAAAAAAAAAAAAAAAAAACAAAATCATATACAATATTAACCTAAGCCAAATAATTTCAGGGTGCGGCATGAATATTGTTTTTTTTTTCTATTTTTGTTTTTTTTTTTGTACAAAAAACTCGCACTCGCTCACAATTCTTATTGTCCAGCTGTTTTGTGTCAGTAGTACCTGGAAAATTCAGCTGCATCCTGCCTAAAAGTATGCTGCGACGCAGTTAACCGTACCTCACACTCAAGCTGAAGAACGAACGAATGCGGTACTACAAGTGGAAAGAGCCGAACTATTTTAATCGACTGCAACGTTTTCACGGGACGCTGAAATTGGAGCAGCAAACCGCATCACATCAATATGTAGACATACATACATACATGGATTCGTGTAGGGAAATATGTATAACGGCTTCTATAGGGAAATAAGTAAATGAGAGACAAACTGGGCTGTATGGAAAATTAACAACAACAAAAAACATTAAGTATCCCGGGCAAAACCAAAAAAAAAAATTTCCTGTATACATATGTGGGCGAGAAATCACAGTCGCACTTTGATTCGATCCGGTTAGCAGATTGTATGGCAAAAGGATGCAATATACACAAAATGTATAGAGAAAAAAATAAAAGCTGGGTGGGGTACCGCAAAAGAAATTCGAAAAAAATCTTACCAACTTCAATTTTCTATTCCCGAAAAGTTTAATTGAGAGTATTTTATGGATTTTAAATACACTTTCAAAAATTGAAACATTGCTTACCTTATGGTTCTTGATTTTTTTTTCAAGTTTTTTTTTTTTTTTTTTTTTTTTTGTTAAATGTTTAAATTTGAGCTTTCAGTTAGTTGTTTTAGAAATTGATGTTAAAAATGTACGCATTTAAAATTGTTTAGAATTAGAACTTCTCGTGTAAGACCGAGAAGAAATGATCTTTTAAATTTCGATAAAAGTTTCTTTGCGATACGAACGAGTACATATTTTATTTATACGTATACAACGAGAATGGAATTATTTCTTTTTCTTTTGTTTTTTGATTAATTTTGGTTTTTTTTTTTTTTTTGCCTTTGCAACTTGCAAAAATTCTTTCAACCAAAAAACGTTTACACAACGCGGACACAGAAAACCGAATACAACTTGCTGCTGGAGAGTGCAAGAACTAAATGATTTTGTAGCGAAGAAGAAGGACTCTGTTTTGCATGCATTTAAGCTCAGGATAACTGCATATGCGATACACTTTGTTATAGCTGCATTCATACACACAGTAGTCTCAAAAACATTCGAGCCCCTACAGTGGAATGAATTGCGATGTGCAACGGGAAAAATTTAAGCTTAACCCGGTAGCTCTTTAATTAAAAAAAATATACTTATATAAAAAATAAAATAAAATATGAACTGGTTCCAGTATTGGGATGGCAGAAAACGAACTGTTTCAGTGATGCCATATGGCATCGCTAGGCGCTACCGGGTTAAATAACAATTCAATCCTATAATAAGAATGTCTTTTCGGCATTCGAATTATAAGAGAGGAACCTCAAAATTGTTTTTAAACTTCTATCAGATAGAATTATCTGGTAGATAATTATAATTATGCCTCGGAATTTGAATATGTAAAAAAATGAGAAAAATATTCAAAAAAATAATTCAAAAAAAATTCAAAAAATTCAATATTAAAAAATATCAAAAATATTCAAAAAAATTCAAAAAAAAATTACAAAAAATAAATCAAAAATTCAAAAAATTATTCAATTTAAATTAAAATGTTGAATTCAAATTAAAAAAATAAAGCCTAAATAATTCAAAATATTCAAAAATCACAGATCTAAAAATTCAAATAATTCGAAATTTAGTCAAAATTAATCATAATTAAAAATCAAAAAGTTCTACTACATTATAGTATATGGAAAATATTCGAACAATAGCATGCTGTACAAATCGAAATCTGCAAAAAATTAGAATTTTTCAAATGTCCAAATTTCAACAGCATTCTATTTCATTTTTGTATATGGATAAATATATGCAAAGTTAATCAAAGAGGCAAATCAAAATTTATTTAAAACAAAATCACGGCTAGTGTTCAATCAAGCGAGAAAAGTTTCGAACGGGGTTTTTCGGCATTTTGTAACGATAATCGAAAAATCGGAATAATTAGTTTTCTACAGGTAGACATGGTGACTTAGGAACAACGATCCACAGCAAATTTGAGAGTTTTGAGTTGTGTCACTTTAGCTGCCGCGGTCGACATATCCTTGTCTTCAAATGAGAAAGGGAAAACTAGGTCAAAACTAGATCGTCATGAAATCTGGAGCAATTTCAATTGTAGATGATCATTTCTTTGACATCCCTGTTAATATCCTAAGCCAACTGACTTTGAAAATTATAACTGAAAATTTAATTTGAATATTTAATATTTTAATTTTTTAATTTAAATATAAAATTTTAAATACGCAAATAAAGCATTAACCCTCTAATGCCACAATTTTTTTTTTTCACTGAAAAGTTCAGATAAGACTAATTTCGGGTAGAAAAACATGAATATGAAATTATTAGGATTTTGTTTTTTTATATTTGTTCGAAACCAGTCTAGTCTTAGAGGCGGAGCCAGGAATTAGAGGGTTAAGAATATCCTCTCTTCTGTTTTTGCCATCGAAATATGGACCATTTACTTTGAAAGTGGTGTAAGTCCATTTTTATATTTTCCAGTTCTGAGCGGCTCTGAGGGAAAATCGGGTAATGGACGTAATACACCACTGAATATCTCGAAACAGAAAAATGGACTTACAGCACTTTCAAAATAAACGGTCCATATGATAAACTAAATGATAGAAGGACTTCGAAAGAAATTTGAACCGTTTTAAAAATGAACCTAGAAAAGAAATTTAAATTAATTAATTAATTAATCAAATAAATAATTATTGAAATATTCGAAAGAACAAAAAAAAAAAAAACAAAAACGCTCCACTGTAAGGTCAAGAAACTAGTCAAAAAGTAACAAAAACACGCATTTCAATTAATAACAAATAATTTTTTACAAAAAGCAACAACAAAAATGCTACCTTAAAAATTTCCTACATTCAAGGTATGTACTTCAAAGCATAATAAGGCGAAGTCCAAAGTCCAATAAGCAAGTGATTGACTACAACAAAAACTTCTTCAGAGAGTGATCTAACAACAAAATCTGCATGATGCAGTCGCGAAAGCAAACGGTTGACTTTCGGTCACTTGTCCTCATATTAAAGCAACAAAATTAGGTACAGTTTTTTCCCTTTTTTTAAAAAAACAACAACAACAACAATAATAATAATAAATTTGTGCTCGCATTAAGATCGATGGATCGAGCTAATTGAAAACACATTTGTTGTTTTGAAGGTTTTGTTTTGAATATCGATTACTTTGGGTGTTTGTTTTGTTATTCCTTTTTTTTTAGTATATCTTCAAGATATTAAGGCAGAGAAAAAAGTGATTTTATATGAAGATTTTATGAAATTTAATTTTTTTTTTAAATGTTCAAAATTATATTGAATTTTTGTACAATATCTTCCGTGATAGAAGTAAATCAAGTAAAAATTAAGGTACTTGGTTTTGTCTTTCTTTCCATTTATGAAACTGTGAGCCGAACAATTTTATGCTCACTTACATCGGAGTCTGATTTATGCTTAAATATGATTACGGGGGGTAAAAAATTTATCAAAATCTCCCTTACGTAATTAACCCTCTAATGCCAAATTTTTTTTTTTTTTTTCAATGAAAAGTTCAGATATGATTAATTTTGGGTAGAAAAACATGAATCTGAAATAATTATTATTGTTTTTTTTTTGGAAATTTGTTCGAAAAAAGTCCGTCTAGAGACGGAGCCAGAAATCAGAGGGTTAATGGACAGCCCCTTATTGTTATTGCTAAGGCGACCTAAAAGTTCTTTTTTGCAGCCCATGTAACCTCGAGTAGGTTGAGACTAGGTACGAATTTCACTAAATCAGGTACTGAAGTGACTAATAGCTTGGGGACCCATTATTCTTTTCCCCCAGATATGCGAGAGTTGATTTTATGGAGCTAAGCTATGGAAGAAGACCTCTCCTTCAAACATTCGACCCACCCCAGCGAGAAAATTTGTAAGGCCTAAAATATTTCTTCCATTATTTCTTGATAGAATATTAATGAATAGATTTCTTGTAAGAATCAGTAATGGAATTTAATGCTTAATCTAGAAAATCGTGTGCTATAGAGAAATTATCTGAATTCTGAAACTTTGAGAACCAATGACATCGCTATGTTAAAAATAAGGAGTTCTTCAAATCAATTTTCTGTAGAAAAATTCAGATTTTTTCCGCTGGGACTTAACGCTCTCAATCTCGAATTCTGCTTATATATAATACCCATGGCTCCCGGATATGTTAGGAACTAAATCAGAAAGACGAAATATGAACGCTCAGGCAAAAAAATAACTGCGGAAAATATTGGCGTACAGATCTGAGATCCTCCTCGAGGCTTAAAAAGAAGGATGTCCCAATGTGTAATTGAGAATAATAAATAAAATATCATGCAATTATATTTAAACAATGTGAGAACTTTCCTCACAATGGGTGTTGTAAATTTCTTCCTTTTAAAACTATTTTGTAAGATTTGAAATAATTATTTTTAGAAGAGTAGAGTGATCGAGAATTTCTATAAGATGGCTAGGTACTTGATGGCTACTTAATTTTGTGAAAAGCAGGAAATTTATTTTCAGCCCGATTCTGAATGTTCCCTGGGAACGAATTCCCGGGAAAATCCCTTTTTTTCTAGAGTAAACTTTTTCTTTCTTAACTATTTGGTGAAAAGGAATTTGATGGGTAATAGGTATTTGACCCATACCCATAATTTACCTTAGCCTAGCTATAGAAAAAAGAGAATTTTAGACTCGAGAAAATTAAATTCCCCGGGAATATTCAGAATCGGGCTGTTCATATTTTTTCCTGTATCTCTCAATTTCACTCAATTGCTTCAAAGCTCCATGCGAAAGATTCAATGAAGAAATCCATGAAAAGCTTTAGTTATCTTTTACTTCATAAAAATTTAGAGGTCCTATCAATAATAACCCTATATTTTATAAAAGATACAATCTGCAGTGTAACAAAAAATTAATTCGGCAGAAATTTTAAAATAAAATTACTCGATTCTGTTCTACACCTATAACGCTGAGGACGCGTAAAATCATGTAAAGACAAATAAAAAAAGTCCTTCTTGATGTCTTCAAACAACAAGAAATTCAATTATTTGCAAAAAAATTGGAATTTTTAATGCTCACAATCCCCCCTCCCGAAAAGTATGAGTGTCTCAATTCGCGGTCTTTTAAATCTAAAATCCTTTTTACTCTCTATGAAACTACCTAAAATACTCCATAATAAACGATAGGGGTATTCACAAAGGCGTCGGAAAATAGGAAAGTTGGAAAATCGGAAAATTTTAACTGCTTAAAAAGTTGTGCAAAATACAAAAAAATGTTCAAAAATTTTTAAGAAGTCGCAATTTTCGGATTTTCCGACTTTCCAACGTTTTTAACACGCCTTTGTGAATACCCCTAATATATTTAATTATTTATCAGAATAAAATGTTTCATAGCAAGACTTCCTTTTATGATTGTCCGAAATCAAAGAAGATATAAAAAAAACCAGACGTGAACAATTAATTTAAATCCAGAATACAATACAAATAACTTTCAATAGGAAATTTATCCATTTAAGCCCATTTCCATCGAAGCTGCAGACCAGCAACCCCCAAAAGATTTTCCGAGTTTTAGAATAAATCTCACTTCACTGAGAAATTGCACTCACATTGGGAATTCCATGCTCATTTGCTGAGGAAATTCAACATCCAGCAGCGACGAACTTTCTACAAAGTAAACAAGGAAATGCAATGAGTCGGCAGACAATATAATATGTATGCAGCAGCAGCAGCGGCAGCAGCAACAGCAACAGGAGTGCACAGGAGTGGGAGAAACGATTGGATTGAGTGAGCTGCAACACTTCATTCAAAAATTGTTGCCGTAGGTTTTTGCCGGCGCACTGAGAGCGAGCCCAAGCGAGAACGATATGCAGCGGGAGAGTACCCAAAAAAAAAAATAATAATAATAAATAAATAAAGGAGCTAAAAGCGCATGTCCTAATAAGGACTCGGACGGGGACCCGGAGAATTCGGTTTGCCGTTTAGGAAAATTCGCTGGTCTGCTAACCTCGTAAACGTTTGCGGGGATTTTCATAGCTGTATTTTTTATATGTTTATCCTATCCGTCGTTACGATGAACCCAAACATGCATTCACAAGAGCCGCCTGGACGAAATGAAATTAACTTAAGCTGCGGCTTTTCCTCCTTTCTTCTTGCAGCCAGAACGCCACATTCCGTCGCACTCCGACTTGGAACGTTTTTAGGTCAAAAGACCATTGAACCCAATCGCTTCTACATAGGTAGCTACTAGCTACCTAATATGAAAAATGTATAAATGCGTGTGCGCTTCTACATACAGGAAAAAGGAAGTTCAATCCTGCTTTGCGATCCAATGATGTGGAAAAGCTTTCGAGAGTTTTCATAAAGAAATCAAAGCTGAAAACGATTCGAATGGAATGGCTTTACCAATGTCCCGGGAATTTTACAAGCGAAATGAAAATTATCCTGTATTATCCTGAAGGATTTGAGAAATCATAAAATTTCTGCTTTGAGAAATCGATGGAATGGATGCGATAGAAAACTGATTGCAAAGCTTTTCAATGAATCTCTTTGTAGCATTGGCTCTCAGACCAAGGGCGTATATGAAGGGTGGACGATGGGGCCATGGCCCTTTAAGACGTAATTAGCTAGTCTTATTCTAAAATTGTGTTTAAAGAGATATTTCTCAATTTTTATATAAATTATGGTCACCATAGATATACTATAAAATATATCTTAAGCAATAAAATATATTACCAAGCAAATTAAAAAAATATGTGGTATACTTTTGGGCGATATGCTTCAATAGAAGCACTAACCAAATAATATTATGTGGTTAGTGATAGAAGTTAGGAGTATTGACAAAACTAAATAGAAGACAACCACCCCCAAGTGGCTTGCTTGGCCGTGGGGTTAAGTGTGTCGCTTTCCACTCGCAAACATTTTGCTAACGCTGGGTTCGAATCCCGCAGCCGGCTTAATTTATTTAAATTGTTTTAATTGATTATAATTATTATAATAAAAATTGCAAAAAAAAAAATATTTTATTAATTTCGAAAAATTCTCACTCATAAAAAAATTTGGTTCGGAGGGGGTGTGGCTCGAACCCACCCACTCTCGAACGACCTTCAGATTTTCTGAAACTCAAACACAGACGTAACGAAACCCAAAAGTGCGTGACCTAACCCCAAGGTGTAGCCACTCGCTTTTCGTAAAAATCAATCCAAAAAAATCTACCAAAATTAAAAAAAATCTACCAACGGAATAACCTCACTTTATGGAGAATTGCATCTATTCCAAATTACAGTTGATAAAATGCAACTTACCTTACCATACCACATTCTCTAGTTGGCCTGTGCTCGCCCACTCCTTAAATCCTTGGTTCGCCAAGCAATCGCCATCGCCCCCGGAAAAACTGTAAAAGAACTCCTCAGTCCGCGCACGCTTAAATGACATTTCGAGCGAATAAAAACAAAAAAACTGTTACAATTAAACCCCGACGAATCAGTGTTGCCGAAATAGTATTGAGAATACGTACCTTTTTTCCAAAAGTATACATAAAAAATATGAGGGAAACCCCCTCATAAGGAACCTTAATAAGAACAAATAAGATCAATGGTGTAGCGGGACACTTTGGGCGCACGAAGAACAATGGGGGCACGAATGGAAGAAATGCCGCCGATTCCCTCTTACCCTTTATAAAATTTAAAATATTATTTGGCAAACGGGGCTGCTTTCCCCTTTAACTCCGCCCTAGCTACGCTACTGAATAAGATTACCCACAATTCAATTCAAACTCAATAAATTATAGCTTCTCTTACAGGAATTCATAATTTCGAGTCCTTCGACAGTGCCCAGTATAGGCTCTTCAGACTAGCAGCTAAATTCTGCATTTATCCGTGCATTTAAATGCATTTGAAGTACTCTAAATGCACAAATATCTTCGGAATTTGTGGTAATTTCGCTGCAGCACTTGCGGAAAAAGTACGAAATAACATTTTTTTCTGGACAACATAGCTCAAACGGCTGATTGGTGTCTGCCGAAAATTGTAGAATTGTTAGAAGAAATGAAGAGTTAAATTTATTTTAATAGAAATGAGCTTTTTTCTATCCACTTTTGTCTTGTTAGAAGTGTTACAACGGATAGTGTATCCGGCCGAATGGCGGATACCGGATATCCGGCAGGTTGTCAGGACAGATAACCGGATATATGTTTTTTTTTTGTTATGTATTTTTCGATTTTAAAGCCATATTGAACGGCGGAGCAATGATCCTGAGCGTTACCGTTTGTTAGCTAAAACTTCGAACGTTTTTTTTTTTGACACAGCACACTTTTTAGTAATGATTGTGTTAAGCGGTAGCATTGAACTGCAATAAAAAATCTCTAAAAATGGAAATTTTCTGCGAAAATGTTAGCTCAACTGCATCCGGTTTCCTCCAATCGCTCCATTTTCAAATCTGCATTCGAAGTACAAATACAATATAGCAAATGTTTAAGGTATCCGGCGGCCGGATGAAGATAGTATCCGGTATCCGACCGGATACTAAATTTAAGGCCGGATAGGATGGATACCGGATAATGGCCGGATATCCGTTGCAACTCTACTTGTTCGTGTCCAAGGTGTTCACTATATCCGGGGTTCACACTATCCATACTCCACTGTCTATGCCAAAATTCTAGGCGTTGGGTTTCCTCCTGTAAAATGCAGTCAAAAATGGAAAATAATTGATTAAAAAAAATTTTTGAACTGTGACGGTTTTGTGATTGAAATTTTGAATCGCGACGCTTTTTTTGAGTTTGACGACTTTTTTAATATTTTTCAAAAAACTTACATTAAAGATATAAAAGTCAACAAAACGTACAAAATTGGTATTTCTGCGAATCGGCAACACTGCGACGAATGTCATTTCTTGAAAGAATATAATATTACGACATCCGCAGATTTTACTTTTATCCGAGCACGTGTGACGTTTTTGTTGATGATGCCACAAGGTTGCATAAAATTTTGGAACA
This sequence comes from Chlorops oryzae, assembly GCA_020466095.1. Taxonomy (NCBI): domain Eukaryota; kingdom Metazoa; phylum Arthropoda; class Insecta; order Diptera; family Chloropidae; genus Chlorops; species Chlorops oryzae. Next base: position 101,122,649 of record CM035807.1, read on the forward strand.
TATTTCTGGAAACATTTTTCACTTTTAATATTTATTTCAAGTTATTAAACGGTTTTTAGTTTTTTTTTTTAATTCGTCATTTTACAAGAATCTCCTATCTTAAGGACGATATAAGTACAGTCAAACGTCAATAAATCGAACTTCCACAATTCGAATTTTCTGTAACTCGAACTGGATCGGGTGGCAATAGGAAATAATTTTTAAAAAATGTTTTTCCCTTACTCGAAGTCTCTATAACTCGAAATATATCTTTGGATAATGGTGGTTCGAGTTATGGAAGTTTGACTGTATGTAAAAACCAGATTTTGTGAAAGTTTCAAATTGGTAGTATGTTTTTCAAACATCAGTGGCAACGCTGTACACACATAAATTTTTTAATTTAAATTTTTTGTCTTGAAAATTTTCATCGGTCAAAAACTTTCCTTATAACCTATCATCCTTGATTACTTCTTCTTCGCAAAACGTGTCACTCGCTTTCAAAATGGCATTTTCTAATTTAAAATTTCTATTTATCAACCGAATGTGTTTTATTTTTAATTAAAAGTTAATTTGAATTTTATGGAAAGTATGCAAAATGTTTGCCATATTTAATCTGCTGTTAACTTAACAGCAAGTTTGCTGCTGTTATGTATAAAGCTTTTCCGAGTGCTGCCATCTTGGGTGAAAAGCTTTTGGTTTCGATTTTGGATAAATAATATCCCATCCGGAAATTTGTTAGGAGATGACCGTTGTTATGACTTCTTCAAATGGCATGTGTTATTCATTAGGAAATGAAATGAATGACTGCAGTTCGCATGAAAACTTCATTTGAGAAAGATTTCACACTGTCTGGTTGCAATAGATCCAACGTTCACTATGAATTCATTTTAAAAATGAGTATATGGGAAAATCCAGCAGAAATTAAACCAAATAAAATTGTTTTTTTTTTAATTAAAATAATTTTTTTTTTCTAAAAAATTTTTAGGGACTGTCCATTGAATACGTGAAGGGGATTTTAACAATTTTTGGAAATTATGTCCAGGTCAACAAAATATTTTTATCTAAATCAGGCAAGAATTTACCGATTTTCGACCTATTTTGGTAGTTGGTAGGAACGCTTTCTATTCTATTCTTATATTATCAATAAGCCTTCCGTTTAATAAACTTTTAATTCATTTCTTTAATATTGAAAACTTAATTTGTACCAGAGTAGCGTCCTTAACACTTACTTTTTCCCATATAGCAACGAATTTCCAAAAGACTTTCTCCTCTATAGAATGATTCCACATTTCGAAGCAAAGAAATCCAATTTCCAAATTTATATATTCACAAAAAAAAAAAGAAAATAAAAATCCACTTTTCTATTTATTATATTATTTTTTGTTTTTATTTGTATGCTCCTCTTCAATTTACTCAACTGCTACGTTATTTCACCTTAATTTCCCTTTCTCTATATATTACAAACATTAAATTATTGACCTTTCATTGTGTATAACGCATTTGTTCTGATTTTTTTGTACAAAATATACTTAACTTTCTATGCATATCATAGTTCGGAAACAAATTAAATAATTTACATAACGTTCATAACAAAATATTCTCTTAAGAACTACTTTCGTTTTCTTTAACCCTCTACGCTCTTTTGTATTACACATGCTGAAAAAATTTTTACTAAGAAAAAATTTTTGTATCTTAATTATACTTTGTCCATGTTTTCCATTATTTATTAAGCTATTTTCCCAGTTTTATAAAAATATATGTATATGTATATATATATATATATGTTTATATTTATATGTATATTTTATACTGTATTAGAATTTCATTGATTTAGTTTATGTACAGCTTATTGCTATTTCGTTCTTTAGTTTGAATGTCATTCATTGTTAAAGTTGGCTCATTTTGAAAGAGCTTTTTTCCCCGATTCCGATTCCGATTCCTATTTCTATTGCGAATTCAATTTTAGTTTGGTTTTTGCTTTTTGATTCCATTGTTTCGTTTATGTGATGAATAAAATTTTTAGAATCACTTCAAATAACTTCCACTCGGTATATGTGTAAAGGCGTATCTCGGTATTTTCAACAAATATACATAAATCTTATTAAATTTACCCAGCGGCCAATAGTGCCTACCTTATTCAAACTATACGAGACTGTAAGCGATCTGCCCAACAATAGCTTACAAAGTATACGAGATTGTAAGCGACCTGGCTAACAATAGCTTACTTTATGTGGTGAAGGTTGGCATTCACTCTACAAAAAGGCCACCCTTGAATAAAAGTATACTGGGATGGTATATGAGGTCGTATACATTACCGCCTACGTCCTACGAAATGTGTTACTCGAGAGTCAGACATACCTAAACCATGTTCCGGAACATTTAGTTCTTAGGCAAGAGAAGCAAGAGGCAAAGAAACTTTTCCTTGCCTCCTGCGTCTCTTGCCAACGAACTGAATGTTCTGGAAGATGTTTTAACTTAAAACTTTTAAGTATGTCTGACTTCGGACTTACGGTTCATCGCTTCTGTAGGACAGCATTTTGGCTGCTGGGTAGTTAAAAAATTTTGAGCAATTCCTGAATATATTCAAGAGATGCAAACATATGAAAGCAGTTCCAATCAAAAGCGCAATCGATTGAAACTGGTTCTATACATATGCATTTGTTGAATACATGGAGGGATTGATGCGCAAGAATGCCTGCAACAACTGAAAAAAAACAAAAAAAAAATCATTAAATAAAACATTTCCGGTGGATGCTGAAGCCTTTGGGCATTTTTGCACTGCTCAAAAGAAGCTATTATTTAACCACAAATATGGCTTTGGCCGAAATCTTTTAGAAATACTAAAGACAAAGCGCCATGTATTCAATTTGTTCAGCTAATAGAAAAAGAAATAGAAAAAGAAAGAAGAACAATTCTAGGCAGGTTTAACCAGAAATATTGCTTTGCGTGGAATTGAAAAATCAATTCAAAACAGACAGGTCCACAAATTATGTTTCGAGCTATCAGAGCCGACATAAAAACAATTACAGGTAATGACTTTTGACACTTTCGCTTAAAATTTACTTTCAGGTTATTTCTTTATACGAATTAATTCACTTTTTTTTCATATGTGTATGTATATATGTATATATATATTAGGCGTCGATTTGTATGGGTAAAAAAAAACTAAGAAATCGTACCCCGAAATGAAACTTCAGACAATTCTAAGCATTTTTTCCAAGAAACCATGGGTATAAATGAAACGTAGATCCGCGCTGAACGATGGGAAGTTTTTACCATACATACATATGTTATTAACAGGGATTGGATTTTACATATTTGAAAATATATTTTACATATTTTTTAATACTTTCAAATATGTTAAATCCGATCCCTGTTAATAACACTGTGGTAGTCGAAAAAATGTTCATCGTGCAAACCAGCGCAGTCGGCAAAAATGTTGAATATTTCCAAACTCGAGATAACCTAGACTAGTGCTTGGTACTGTTGTACTCGGGGATCGAGCCGGACCCGACTGCGCCGGTTTGCACGATGAACAAATTTTTTGTCCTAAAAACTAGCACAGTGTAACATATGTATGTATGGTTAAAACTTCCCATCGTTCAGCGCGGATCTACGTTTCATTTTATACCCATGGTTTCTTAAAAATGCTTAGAATTGTCTGAAGTTTCATTTCCGGGTACGATTTTTTATCCAAAAAATCGACTAATATATATATATATATATATATATATATATATATATATGTATCTGCAAAGTAATGCGAGAAACATATTTCGAAATTACTCTATGTACAAATCCATCTTGTTCATGCGTATATACAATACATTTTTTTTTTCTAATATAAACGCTCGTTTGTATTTGGGAGATTCCCTCAGACGACCCTTTCGGGGATTCCCTTTGTTACTTTAGAATGAGTTAAACGACTTAATATAGTTAGGTTTTTGTGTTTTGATTATTGGACTTAGTTTTTATTTAATTCTATTAAAAATATATTCTCGTATATTTGTGAATAAATACATATATGTATTTTATAGTATGTATATATTGTATATTTTATGGTTGAATAACGCGCAAAATATTTTCACAAAATAAAAGACTTAATTGTTAATTGTGACTTTCAAGCATGAAATATTTATACATATCTATGTTTGTCGAGTTATTACATAATATAGTTTTGTTTTAAGAACTATATATATATATATATGTATATTTGTGATTATTAATATGCACTGGCGTTGATGCGAAGCAATGAATGGCTTCAGCTTTAGAATTTTTATCTATATATTCACGATTATATAGAGGTTAGTTTAAATAAAGTTCAATGCGTCTAGGCTCATATTTAATGCTTTCGGTTTATTCTTAATAACTTTATCAATATTAATTTGCAAGAGTGTATATGTATTGTATATATATATATATATATATATCTATTATATATGTATGTATATATGCGTATATTATATCACTTAGTCATACGTTAGTAAATATAGAACAAATTGTTTTTGCTTTTAAGTTATTCATCTACGTTTATGTACCATTGATATAAACATATATATATGTATAAATATATATATATACATATATGTATGTATATCATATTTAATAGTAAAAAGGATCAACTACGAGATTATCACGCTAATGCTTAGTGAAATCAACTTCTAAATATTAATTCGTCCTAAATGACTTTTCGAGACCTGATTTATTGCGACTAAAAACTTCAAATGATCAGCGTTTATTTTAAATATTTTTTCTCTTTTTTCAATCAAAAACAATTTCACTTCCTTCCTGTACTGTATTTGGTATTCTTTGATGAACTAGGGGGGTGCGCTTGAAACGAAAATGAGAATATTTGCTTAAATATTATTTTTACTTTGGTCTTAGGGTCTGAAGACTTAAGCAACTGAAGAACAGAAACACAAATATTAAGTAATTTAAAATTAAAAGAATCGAATAAAAATACAAAATTATAATAATTATTTTTACTTCTTTTTTTTTCAGATGACATTTCGGGATTTTTTATGCCAGAAACGATCAGTTTTTAATGAAATTTTTTACAATCAATTCTTTTACGTGTCGCCAATGCCAATTGAGATGTTTTAAAATTCAAATTATCAACAAAATTTTGAAAAAGCTATTGAAATGCTGCAGAGTGCACTAGTCTATGGTAAGTACCTACTTAATATTTCATATGAATTGCATTTCTAAATTCTGGAATCTCTATGAGACTCAATTTCATGTTTGAATATATAACATTTTCTTTGCTATGTATGTCTTCTGGGGGAAAATTGCAAACAGCTAAAAATTTGCACAATTATTGAAGTAAATTGAAGATGACTATGAAGGCTCTGTTAACGGAGATTTTCGCGTTTTAATCTGTATCCCTAAAGTATACAATCATAATTTTTTTCTTACTTAAAACATTTTACTTTCTCCAAAATGCGGAGTTTGAACTTGAGAGCTCTCAGTTGCTAGTCATTTGCTTTCCCATTACACCGTCTTGTCAAAAAATATCATTGCTCTTAAAGTTATTTTTGAAAGCAGTGTCTTTAAACTGAAAAATTTTTTATAAAAAAAAATCGAAAGTCAACAATTTTGGTTCCCCTAAAAGTATGCTTAAATTTTGTAATACATGTGATCGAAATTGAAAAGAGGTACTTATAAAATACCAATTACCGTTGCGATTACAACGAAGTTTTGCACATAAATTCTATGCAATACAAGTAATTAACGTTATCGTCATTATTCTCTCATTAATATATCGCAACATGAACTAGGTAGGTAGGTTGAAGTGGCTGCCACTTAGGCCATTGTGATACCAAGGAGGTTTTTCTTATGTTTGTGTGAGTGTATGTCTTTTTATGTAGTGTGCCCCTAACAATCGATTTTTTGAAAAACCTAGGCTCGGAACATTACACTCCGTTTGGCCTGTGTGCCGGGAATCGAACCTCGGACCCTGGGATCAAGAGTGGCTATCCCAGAGCAACATGAACTAAATATAAGTACATATATATTTTTTAATGAAGTTAGTCATAATTTTTAAACCGCGATATCTCAAAAACTAGAGCCAATCTAAAAAAAAAAAGAAAAAATAGTTGATGCGACTGAATTCAGCGCCCCCCAATTATATTTTCGGTAAAAAAAAAAAAAAGTACCAAATTCAAGCACAGTGTAATTATGAAAATCTTTTATACAATTAACAATTTGCTTTTTAAGTTTTCATAATATTTCATAATTCATAGTGAAATATTTTCGATAATTATTTTGCAAAAATTTATTCAGCTTGACTCACATTGTTTTTTTTTTTTTCACAAAAAATTGCTTAAATATTTCGAAATTTTTACTATTTCGCTTTTAAAGGACACTTCAGTTATTCTAAATTATGGCAAAATTCTTATGTAATGAAATAATTTTCACCAATTACTATATTTTGATTACATTCAAAGAATTAAGTATATAAAAAATTTTTGTTTCACAGGAACGCTGACCATTTGATTTTCCCTTTATTAAGGGCTCTACGCTGTTAAAGTATGCGTATATCCAAAGGAAGTAACAAGCTCATTCTTTTGAAGAAAAGATATCAGAGCTGAGTTTTCGATGACAGGTCGACACAAATATAAAAATTTCTTTTATCATTTTTATTGTAACATACGCATTGTGAATTTGAGTCTGAAGTCGACTTACTTAGGTCAAGGAATAGCCATGCTCATCGATATCGTGAAGGAAAATGACTTCTTGTTCTCACTTTAAATGCAGCCCTGTAGGTTTGATTACAGTCGAAACTCTCTATAACGAACTCCTCTATAATTAATTTCCCTCAATATCGAATCTTCTCATGGCTTTTTTGCTACATTTTTAGTGCCTTTTTTACTCCTTATAACGAATTCTTTTTTAATGAATTTTTTTCGGTCCCTTGAAATTCGTTATAGAAAATTTCGACTGTACTTGTTGTTATTGGCGTATGCCTTCAAGTAGCAAAAGTAAGTCAAAGTGCTTCCTTGTTTTTTTCTACATAATTTTGGTATTGGAAATATACTTGCTGCTTTAGAGCGTAGAGCCCTTTAGATTTGATATTTGTTTGTTTGTTTTTGTTTTTTCTTTTAAAATAACATCAAGATTTGTAATTCAACGTTTTTGTTATTTTAAATTTTAAGAAATATTTTTTCCTCTATACTATACATGATTCAAGGCATTAACTACATACGAATATATATATATATATATAAATGCTTTTGAAGTTTCATTTTTGTTGCTTTTATTTTCAAGTTAAAGGCGTGAGCGAGTTTTGCGTTAAAAAAAAAATATTAATTTGAAAATATTTTTCTTGGTCTTTTTTTCTAGTGGTTTCGTTTTTCTTTTTTCGATTTTGTTTTCTCGTTCGTTTTGATTACAAGTTTTGTGTTCTTTTTTATTTTTTATATATATTTTTTTTTATTGCTTATTCTATGAATCTACGCGGAAACCATTTTAATTTATTCGAAAGAAAATTTTAATTGGAAAATAATTACGAATGCGTTGTAAGATTTCTTTTTTGTTTTTTTTTTTTTGCGTTATTAAAGCTTTTGAAGCAGGTTTGTAAAAATGTTTTTTGGTTTTTTTTTTGGAATTTTTACCACTAAATAAACCAAACAGCCACAAATTTTAAAAAGAGAATCGAAATGTTAAACTATGATCGTTGTTCAGTGACTAATAATTGACTTAAAGAATAATGAAAATAAAATAATATGAAATAAAATATGAGAAACTAAATTTTGTAGAAACTTTTCGCTGCCGATTTTCCGACTGCTCAAAAATCATTTAGTTCAGCAGTTCGACGAAGCAAATTTGGACTTTGTTTGCAGCTGTTGACGTCTGGCACCGATTGGTTTTTGGCGATGCTGTGGCACTTTTTTCGATCTCAAAGTTTTCGGACAGCAATCGTTTCTTCTGTACATCATTTTTAGTAGGATTATTTTTCGATATTTTCATCACAGTGAGGGCGATTTTTCAACCAGGATCATTCTGTGTGAGTCAATTTGTAAAGTTGTTTGAATTTTAATTCCTTTTGAACACACAATCTACATGCTATCATGGTACGGGTCTACCCTTGAACGTGTATTTGCCTCGAAAAACTTCGAAAGCTCGTAAATCAAGAAGGCTAAAAACTGAATGAATGAAAGTTTGTATAAAATTTTTTACTCTTTTAGAACTGGAGACAAATTTAAAAGGGATTTTCGAAGACCTTCGAAGAATTGCCTGTATAATTATTGGAAGTGTATATTCCAAATCGAATTTTTCACGATTCATTTTCACCTAGATTGAATAACACATTAAGGGTATCAAGTCTCATTGTCATTAGTTGTAAAAATCGGGGATGGTTTTCCCTAAAACGCCGCCGACCAAATCTGCTTTCATTTCCGTTTCTGTGGCATCCCATGCTTTAATGTTTTAACATTAAAAACGTTTTTTAGCCCATCTGTTTTTGGGTAGATTTAATTTAAAAAAATGTTGTTGGTCTACGAATTAAATCCCCGTACCGAAAGTTTTAGTAACATATTTTTCAGCCTTTGGAATAAGGACATTTCATAATTTTTGTGTTATATTTAAACAAAAAAATAAATAAATAATAAGTCTTGAAAATTAATTCCATGCGAAACTAATTGAAATAAATATAAAATATAAAAAAAAATAAATAAAAATAGAAATCAAAGTCATTTTTATGCATTTACTTCAATTATATTTAATGTTTTTTTGTGTCTTTGTGATAGTTGTTTAATATCTCAACATAAAACAAGAGTTCGATGGTTTTCCTTTTTTTTTTTTTTATACAAACATTTTCCCCGAAACTTTATAAATAAACAAAATTAAAAAACTATTCAATAGACAATAGATGCATATTTTGTTTTTTATAAATAAGAATTGAAATAGTTTTATCATTTTCTTAATGTGTTCATTTCAATAATAATAATAATAATAATAATTAATTAAAATCGATCTAAAATTAATTTAAAAAATTCATTTAAAGAATAACATTAGCTAATTAATTAAGTTCTTGTCACGCATATTGCAGTGTGGGCTTTCATTGTGCTTTAAAGAATTGAAATTATAAAATATAAATGGACAAATTATTAACAGAAAAGAAAATGCGAGAACGCAATTTTAAAATGCCTACAAGTTTCATTTAATTTGTTTTTATTTTTATTTATTTATTTATTTTTGTTTTAATGTAACGAGCATTAATGAATAGTAGAAGCTGCCAGCAGCAAAGTTAATAACATGAGACGTCTCTATACAGCAATATTGTCGGATCCAGTGTATGGGAGAAAATTTTTGACTCAATATAAAACAATATTAAGACTGTGATAAAAATATTTATTAAATGCCTTGTTTTTAATTGAAAAAAAAAATTATGAGCTTTTACTTTGTTTTTATAAAAATGACATCTTTCAAGAGGGTATTAAGGCATGCTCTAGAAATCGAATCCCCATAAAAAATTCGAAGTAGATAAAATTTCTATTGAAATCACACTGATTTCGAATTTTTTATTCGGATTCGATTTCTAGAGCATTCCTGATTATCTGGAAATGGCCGAATTGTATTTTTTTTTTATAATCATAACAGACAAGGCTTTACAAAATACATAAATGCAAAAATCAGCACCTTTCCTTCGAAATATTGAATTAAAAAAGAAAAGAAAAAATGGAAATGAAGAATGAAACTTGAGGGAAAAAAGTTCACTGGAATCGCTCCTGTTAGAATTTGAGTATAGGTTTTTTTTTTAACAGAATCAGAAAACAAGCTAACATCTTTTGCAGATAGCCATTTAAATTATTACGGGTTTTCAGGTATGTTAAATTGAAAATTGCATTAGCTAAAAACTAATCACTTAAAGCACACGCTTTGGGTATGAAAATTAGTTATCTGTTTTTTTTTTCCTATTTCTTGTTGATGACAAGAAAATTAATCTTTCCATTTCTGAAATTTGAAAGTATATATTTGAGGTATAAATTTGACTGCTGCCTTCTTAAATTGCCTTCAACGGCCTTTGAACTTTCTGAAATGAATGATCATCTAAAAATGCTAAAATTGGTATTTATGATGTTTAGCGTTCAATTAGATATGTTGCTATCTGCAAGAGTTAAGACTTTCAATTTCAATATTATTCAAAAAGTTTATTTTATACATACAATAACTTTTCCAAACGATGCATTAAAATTTCAACGAAAAATAACTTAAAATAACACACTTCAATAAAATAAAAAAAAAAAAAAAACAAACAAAATTAAAAAAATAAAATAAAAATCTAAATAAAGCACACATCGATGCCAAGTACAGCGCATAGAAATTCATTTAAGAAAATTAACCAAAATTATTGATTAGTTTTGAGTAATTTACAATTAATCAATCAATAAAAAAAAATGTTCAAATTTTCATTAATTTCATTTTAGAATATCTCAACAAAAACTTTTTGCAAAAACTAGATTACGACTAAAATCATTTATATAAAAAAAAATCACTAAATGAATTAAAACTAACTATATTTAAGCAACACAAAATTTTATATATATAGTTACCACAAATATTTTATAATAGTAATAAGCAACGAAAATTTATTTATTTTTTGTTCATAATATTTAAATTAAATGAAATTAAATTAAACGTAAATTATACGTTGTGGCATAAATTAAGCAACATTTTTATTCGATTATAATTTTTGTGGCGCTAGTGTGTAGTTTTTTTGTTTGTTTTTTTTTAATTTTTTTTTTTTTTTCAGGTTTCGTTGCTAATGCACGTATGAAGGGGGTTTTCTTTATACAAATTATGTTTTGATATCTTAAAAATAGATTTTGTAACTTTCTAAAAAAATTATATACACACATATTCATGTATAAATATAGGCATAAAAAACATTGTTTTGATATTATAACATGTAATATGAGCGATGGAAATGAAAAAAAAAAAAAAAAATAATATTTTTTTAAAAGATATTTAAAAATAAAAAAACTTATCAATTGAATTAAGTTCTCTTTTTAGCGTTCGTGCGATTCGATAGCTTTTTTTTTTTAATTTTTTCTTTTGGCAAATTTTCGATTTCCGCTTTAAAGTATTCTCAAATATTAAACAATAACTTATATGTAAATGCTTATATACGTATAAAAAAATAATATGCATTGCTGCTTTTACGGAATAATAAAATAGAATTTCAATAAATAGTTTGTTGTTTTTTTTTTTATAATTTCTCTTTTCGTCCTGTCGATAAAAGAGCCCTAAAAAATTTCAATCTTATCCTATGCGATTTTAAAACAGCAACACTTAATTAAATTAATTTAAAGTATTTAGAACTAATATTAAATTTAATTAAAAAAGGTCGCTAGTGTGACGTTTTGTTGTTGTTGTTTGTTGTTATCTTCGTTTTGTATCTTGGCCTTTGAATGAGTTGATTTGAGGATACAATACGAAAAGGCAAATAAATAGTTTCGATGAAGCTGTCCAGCTAGCTGTAGCAAAGCAATTGAATTGTGCGCAGTCGTGGTGTTTAGGCGTCGTTGTTATAGCATGCAATGTCATCGCTATTGCGATTGCTATAATATCATCAACCGCAGCTACTGTATGGTCATTTCGTACTTGAGTTTCTTTAAACCGGCTTGAACATAGCGAAATACTTCGTACATGGTACTATGCAATGTAAGTGGTCCATTCTCTCGATCCAGTGCAATAAAGAAATCTAAATGATAAGGAAATTTAATGAATGCAAAAAAAAAAAAAAAAAAATCAAACAACGAAAGGAATTTAGTTTTTGTCAGTTACAGGCGTTCGACTATGGTTTGTGCAACACAAATTCGAGGAGAACGGGACCGTACTTATAGTTTTAATATACTGAGCCACAGAAAGTTGCACAAATCTAGGCTTTGCTGTATTCTTCTATGCATTATTAATATCGGGAAAAAGGAAAAATGAATGCTTTGAACTCACCCGTTAGGTTTCCTTGTTTCACCAAACGATCAGCTTGTTCCCAAAGTTCATGAGTGCTTGTTAAATAACTAAAAAATTGATTTTGGTGTTGCAGTAAATTATGAATATCCTGAGGCACTATTCTTCCCGGTGGGGTATGTGAACCGGAACCCTATATATATGCAATAGGACTAATGAACTGTTGATTTACGTGGGAATATGAAACTATTTACCTGTGATCCCACCGAGTTTGAAGGCGAAAGCGATGACGACGTATTCCCATTAACGATATCACCTCTACTATTTTTGAAAAAATCAGTACAAGCATTATTGATTTGGCGACATTGTCCCCGTTTCATCTTATATAGCTTTAGTGAGATTAGCGATTGGCAGCGCAAACTAGAAGTTACAAAATTTCAAAAGAGAACGAAAAAACAATTATCAAAATTAAATATTAAATTCTTTTCTTTTGAATTTTACCTTAAAAAAGCAACTTTATTGAGGGTTTCCTGTTGTCCATTGGCAGAATGGTTTTGTATATGACGAAATTTTGATGATATATACCTGAAAGAATTAAAGAGTATTAAAATTTAATGCAACGCATGAGAGATTTATTCTCAATAGCTTTGAAATATGATTAAATTCTTACGGAAATCTCATTATTTTTGGTTCACACTTTATTTTCTTAATGGTGTTTTAAAACAATTTCCTTGAAAAACTTGAAAAGGTTATCCACGGACAAACTAAACGCACAATCGATGCATTACTGTCTGAAAGGGTTATATCTGGGATCACACTATCCGCGCAAATAGCACAATCTGCGTCGATTTTTAATCCGGTCAGATCGGTACAGATTTCAATAATTTCCACAATTACTGTTGAGGCTCACATCGCATATTGTCAAAAAGACCTCTGGGATCAATAAAATTGGGATAATATCGTTCAAGACGATAGTGGAATCCCGGCTTATACGATTTAGTTCGAATTTTCTGAACGCGTAGCGGACAATTAAGGTTAACAGAAAGATTTCGGAGTCGCGATTTGTCTAATTTTTGAAAGATAAGTCGCTTACTTCCTGTCCGGAATATAATCTCTTCTTATCATTATTCATCATATTATGTGATAAGGTTGAATGGAAAAAATACTTCTTCTTCGAGCTCATCATATTTGCATTTGACAAAAAAAAATAAAATCTTGGACCCTATTATTTATTTTGGAACCTTCATACTTATTAATAAAAAAAAACAAGTAAAGAAGTTTACATCGGCAAAGCCGATTGCACACATACCTTTTCCTCAGCCTAAAATAGTTAAAACATTACCTTAACGAAAATTCCTGCCATTTCATTGTTCTAGCTTGGATATCTATTTATACTTATCTGTACTGTCGATTAGCTTCTAAAGACTCGAGATTATTATTAAGCACAAAGTTTTCGCGGATGAGTAGTCATGGTCAAATTTTAACGTTAAGGACATTATGTCTACTGGACATACTCAATGTCAAAACAGTGAAATCAAATTTTGCGAATTTCGCGAATGGTGTTCATGCATTTAACCGGTTACGAGGCATTTTGTCTGCACTGCAAATCTCAATTCAAAAGTAGTGAAAAACAAATTTTTCAAATTCGCGAATTTGTCATGCAAAATTTAACCATAAGTGACGACTTTATTTGGCGGCAAAATACACAACAGAAGAAGCAAAAAAAAATCAATTTTTGTTACAGATATAGAATAAGAAAAGAGTGTTTTTTTTCTAATGTGTATGGATGAATGAATAGTATAGCGATGTCGCAATTTTTTTTCGAAACTTAAGTCTAATAGTAGCATCCACCAAATTTCAATAGCTGGGATGTATAGTAAAAAATTATCAGAAAAACGTTAAAATCGTGATCTTTTGAAACTTCTGAACCACTTCCCACGACCCAAGAAGTGACTACGAAAAAAATTTGTATGCAGTTTTTCGGACATTTATGGTTGAAGTCCATGCCAAATTTCAATATGATGTCTTTCATGGCTTAGGAGCAAATTAGAAAAATAAAGTGGCGACAGACAGAATGAAACAGGACAGCAGCATGACAGACAGACAGATCAATCAAAGACATGCTTGATCGATCCTCTTGTCCCTATCAAGAATATATATATATGTTATATCTATCGCGACTCTTTGGTATGTTACATACTCCGAGCAAACTTAATATCTTTCCTTCGGAAAAGGTATAAAAACAAAGAGCCCATGAAAATGTGTACTTAAAATATAAATTTTTTCGATTCGATTTACTTTACTCACTTAATTAGGGTTAACGTATCTTTGTACATGGTCCATGCAGACTCCTCAGAGCTCCGAATTTGTTCCAGCGCGGCCCCTGAGAGCAGGAAGTAAATTACTGACTCCAGGTACAGTGTAACTTGATTGAAGGTGTTCTGTTCGCGGTCAGCCGCGTGCTTTCTTCGCACGGCCTCCTCGAGGAATTTCGTGTTTTTGCTAAAAATACGTATTAAGAGAATAAAATTAATAAATTCCAAATTTTAAGTTAAGGATAATGAAAGGCAATTTTATTTTTCATGATATGAATGAAAAAAGGAAAATTTATTAAGTCGACACAAAGTGGTCCTCCTGATTAGCTTCCTTCGATTTCATTATATCAAAAGTATTCAATCTTATTTAAAATGGATCTCAGAAAAATCAACTCAAGAATGGAGAAATGCCTCCTTCCCATAAACTTTAAATGAAATGAAAAGTTTATTTTCGAAAAATTTTTTTAAATTACTGAAAAATGAAAAAAAAAAATATCGATGGTTCGAAGGAAGACTGGGATGTGGCGCCGCTAGTTGTGGTGTTCAATTTTTTTGATTAATATAAATCCAAAATACAAAGAAAGGAAAGCAAAAAATGAAAGCAAGTGACAACTATAATCTGTCTTTTTAAGTGTCGAACCTGAGATCCTCGCTAAGCGCTTCTTCGTCGCGCTCAAAGTACGAACGATATTCCACATGAGGCGACGTATTTTCCGTAACACTGATAATTTGAGAATGTGCATTTGCTGTTGCTCCTGCCATCGGCACTTGGTGATGTAATGTGCTGCTGCCATCGTTGCTTTTACAAATTGGCGGCGGCATTGCCGTTGTATTGCCGATTGTTGTATTGGTCGCTGTGATTGTTGGCGGCATGGGGTAGTTTGAGGTGTTGTTGTTGTTGTTGCTGTTGTGGTTGCAGGTGGTTGTTGTGGTATTTTGGAAATGGGCAGGACTTATATCAGCTTGTGTAGCTTGTGATGGTGGGGGCATTACGGAGGCATCGGTGTCAATAGGCATAGTTTTCTTTTCATTTGTTATTGCTGTTGTTGTTGAATTTACTGATAATCGATCGTGATTTGTTGGCGGCATTTGATGATGTTGCAATTCCTTCTGTTGAGATTGTTGTTGTGTGTTGTTGTTGTTGTTGTTGTTGTTGTTGTTGCTGTTGTTGGTGTTGCTGTTGTTGGTGTTGCAGCTGTTGCATGTTGCAGCTGTTGCTGTTGCAGCTGTTGCTGTTGGTGCATTTCAATGAAAGAGTCTTTCTCTGAAAGAAAAGTTGGATCTTTCTCCTTTTTCCGTTTCTTCTCCTTGTATGGACTAGAGCTAGAGCTACGCTTACGTCGTGATGTTTTCGTTTCGCCTAGGGCGGATTCGTTGGGTAGTATGTGCTTCATTTCATTCTTGTAGACATCATGTTCCTGTTTAACACCGGCAGTATTAATCTTTAGTTTAACATCACCGCAATAAGCTGCTGCTGCTGCTGCTGCTGCTGCTGACGCTGCAGTAGTATTGGTTGGAATTTTTCCACCATCCAGGTCAGGTTCGTACTTAATATTTTGCTCATGCTTAACGTTAGCAGTTCCAGTTAACAGTTTCGCCGTCGATGGTGAGCATTGTCCCTGATAGGAAGCGCGGAATGTAAAGCCGTTCGGTTGTTGCGTGATCGAGTCTTTTGGCGTTAGTGAACCGTCCGCTGAGCGACTACTCAAACGTCCATTGGCGGCGTATGCCGTTGTTGCTCCCATGTCCTCCAGTCTTTGTGTGTTTGAGGCAATAGTCGTCGTTGAATTAGGTGTGCGACTACCACTGCTCGATGGGCCACGTTTCAGTCTCATGTCGGAAGCTGCGGCGGCGTTTAAAAGCGCTTCCATGTCATCACTTTGTGGCGTGCGACCAGCGCCGCCGCCGGCCTGAGCTTGATATGATGGCTGCTGGTGATATCGAGTGGGTGTCTGCCCAGCACTTCTTGGTGTATTGCCTCCATAGAGCCGATACGTGTTCGTGTACCATTCGGGCCGTACATTTCGAAGACGCGTTAGCTCGATGCGACAGACGAGCGCAATTTGGGGAGGCTGGCGACTTAAGGAACCTGAAGGTGATGGCTGTGGACCAGCATGTAAGAGTTGCTGTGTTGGGGTCGGTGTACGCGTATGGGGCGTGCGTGACGCCGAACCCTTTCGACTGGAGCCGATTGTGTTGCGGGGTGATTTTAAGCTGCCATGAGTGAGTTGTCCTGGCGTTAGGCTGCGTGCATGTGGTGATTGCTGTGATTGCTGTGACTGCTGTTGCTGGTTGAAAACAGAAGTTGATGCCAAATTTTCTTGACTAGTTTTAAAGGCCGCATTTGGTGTGTGATGTTTTTGTTGCTGTTGCTGTTGCTGCTGCTGCTGCTGTTGTTGTTGCAGTTGTAATTGCTGTTGTTGTTGCTGCTGCTGTTGTTGTTGCAGTTGATGGTCTTTAGTTGTCTGCTCTTCGGATTGATCGATTATTACGACTTGGCCCTGCTTTTTTGCACCACCCTCCTTTGGATTAAAGATGCGCGTCAAGGTGTTTATTTTGTTCTTATCACTTTTGGGTTTATCTCGTCGCAGCTTCTTTATGTTTAATATAAAAATCAAAAATTAGTAAAAAAGATGAGGGGGAGGATCTTTCACAGATACTACTTACCTTGTCCTTTTTGTTCACTCCACAATCGCTGTCATCATCGTCATCACTCGACGAAGATGACGACGACGAAGATGAAGACAGCCGACTATGGCTTGATAGCGGAGCTACCGACGCTGGCTTATATGGTGATTGTTGGCTTTGTGATCTGTGAGACGAGGAACCGCTATTCTGTTGTTGCAAGGCAGCGTTTTGCGATGACATTGAATTGCCTGTCACTAGAGCCACGTCCGTAGCGCATTCCTCAGAAGAGCTATTGTCCGATGACAGCACCGTTGTTGTTTGTCCATGCAACGACGGGTGAGAGACTGCCATCGGTAAGGCCGCCGCAGCATTTGCTTCATCGAGTGATGTTTTACGCTTATTCAATTGCTTGACGATTCGACGACCACCACTTCCCGAGGAAACGGTTGCTGCCGTCGTTGCTGGTGTCGCTGTTGCTGGTGCCGCTTGGACGGCAACGGAACAGAACCGGCAACAGCACCGGCAACTTCTTTTGGCTCGTCGTGCTCATTTCCCGAACTGGAAACAACGCTGCCATCATCCGAATCGGAACTTGAAGAGGAACTTGAACTGGAACCGGAACTCGATGACGACGACGAGGAATCATCGCTTGAAGCGTCATCTTCGTTGGCAATTTTTTGACGTGCCGCCGCCGCCGCCGCAGCCGCTGCCACCGTCGACGACGCGGCCGATGCTAATGGCAACTGCGTCTTTGTTGTTAGCATAACTGATGAAGATTCTTTTTTCGATTTTTTCGCATTAGCTGCCGCAGCCGACAATGCTGACGCTGCAGTCACTACCGCATTGGCGCTTGTTACTATCGTCGAGGCAGTTATGGAGCCAGCAGAATCTTGTCGCGAAACTCTTCGCCGGCCAGTTGGTTTCTTGGCGATATCTTTTTTCGCTGTTAACGTTGGTCCTTTGGCCGTCGAAGATGCTGAGCTTAGATTTCCACTTTGGCTGGGAGTCTGCTTGCGTGGACGGCCTCTGCCTTTTTTTGCAGCTGTAGCATTTAACTCAGCGACCACCACCGGCTGTGGCGGCGGTGGTGAATTATATTCGCCGTCTTCTTCATCACTGGAATTCACTGTGGAGCCACGACGAGTTGGCTTCAATTTTTTACGTGGTTTCTTAGGGCGTTGCGTACTGTTGCCGCCACCGCCGAACGCAGTAGCATTTGGCGATGGACCACCAACGAGGCTAACCGTAATGCTGCTATTTTGCTGCAATTGACTTGGTAACGTCTTTGGCGGCGTCCTATCCACCTGCAGCAGTGCTGTTGTCGCAGCCGGAAGTCCCGGTATGTGCAGCGTTCCGTCAGGACATCTTATAGGCGTTAGTTTTTTACCAGGACTATGAATTGGCGGTGTTAGCTTTTTGCCGAGCTCCGGCGGAACGAGCTGCTGCTGCTGCTGCTGCTGCTGCTTTGGACGCTTTTTTGGTTTACTTTCAGGCTCACTGTTCGAGTCCGAAGACAAGGCCGAAAGAAATTCGATTGTACTTGCGAGATCTTCGGCATGTCTACGCAATTCAGGTGCGAAATTCTTGTCGTCGTTGATGCCACTCTCACGTTTTATCTGTGCTGTTGGTATCGAAACGAACTCGGAGGAATTTAATACAGGAACCTGTTGTGGATGTGATGAATGATGTCGCGACGCATAGTGCGGTGTCGTACTG
Source organism: Chlorops oryzae (assembly GCA_020466095.1). Lineage (NCBI taxonomy): Eukaryota > Metazoa > Arthropoda > Insecta > Diptera > Chloropidae > Chlorops > Chlorops oryzae. The sequence goes on from CM035807.1 coordinate 101,141,197, forward strand.
TCCGTCGCTTCCTTCTTTATATCGCTCATAAGTGGAGAAATTTGTGTGACGGTCAGCTCATCGGGTTGCTTACGTAAACCAAAAAAGCCGACAGGCGTTGCTTTTCCATTATCGCGGGAATTACAGTTCTCATCTTCGTCATCTTCATCGATCTCACCATCTTCTTCTTCATCATCGCTCACGTCCTGATCGTCGTCTTCGTCGTCATCGATGATTTGTTCGTTTTTAACAATAGCAGTAATTGGCTGCTGCACTGAAACCCCCGTTGACGTCGCGTCGTCGTCGCCATCGCCGTCGCCGCCACCGTCGTCGATGATGATGATGATGATGATGATGATAATGGTCCTTGTGTTGATGTCGTATCGGGCAGTATATGCGCACCGCCAGGTAATAAGACAGGCACATTTCCAATTGTCATCGGGTTCACCGTGTGTGCTGACGCTGATGATGATGATGATGATGATGCTGCTGCTGCTGCCGCCGCCGCTGCTGCTGCTGCAACAACCAGTGACGAAGCCGTTGGGGTTGCAGTGGCGGTTGCGGCTGTTATCGACGATGCTACTGACGATGTAACGGACGTTGGTGCCGCTGTAGCTACACTCGGTGAGGTTATAGTTTCCTGTGGCTGTTGTGCGGCAGCTGCTTTACCAAAATATCGGCTCATTTGCCAAATGTTATTATTATCCGATGGCGATGGTGTCTTATTGGAGGAAGACGATGTTGACGATGGAGCCGAACATGACGAACCAGCAGAATTAAGTGCTGTATTACTAAAAAGATGGCTCGTTGGAATGGTCCCTATTTGACTTTGCCTCTTCTTATTTGACGCTGGCGAAGTTTGACTCATCGAAACGGCGGCTGATGTTGCCAAATGCGTTTGCTGCTGATGGGCAAGCGATTGCTGATGGTGGTGCAGTTGGTGATGGCTTGGCATTTCTTGCATAATATTGTCTGCATTATCTTTGGATGAGTCTTCACTCCCCGATTCGCTTGAATCTGACTGCGAACTATCGCTAGAGTTCAGCGCCGAATTACTGATTTATTATGGAAGAAGAAGGAACTTTATGAGCGAAAACTTTTATGAAAATAATTTCACACTTACTTTTGCCGTTTGCGATCGTCGTCAGACTCAGAGAGCTCAAGGTCGTTCTCCAATCTAAAAGCAAAAATGTTTATTAAATGCAAATGAATTTCTATAGAAAACTTATTCCTTGATTCGTTCCGGATTTTATATGAATGTCCTCCCGCATTTTCAATTTTCAATTTAGAAACTTCTACCGAATCTTCCTTTCACTTTTTAAAGAGTTCTTGAAATTTTTCGTTTGCATTTTTCGATTACAAAATTTTGCTCTACGATACTGAATTCGAGATATTAACGATTTGTTTTCTAGGCAATTATGAAATGGCTTACGCGGATAACTCGTCTGCCCAGAGTACCGATTTCGTCTACAAAAAAAAAAAGCATTGCCTACTTAGGCTGTACCCTTCTGACCACAGAGTCGTAACTATCTTTCTCTCATAATTAATAATCTCCTCCCCAAGAGGAAAATTGTAAAATTGAACAGAAAGGTTTGGAAATGCATTTCCAATTGCGACTCGGAATAAGCTATCGCATCGAATTTCCTATAGCATCGCAATACAGAGCAAGGCCCCTGATACTCGTATTACAATTTTTCATTTAAATTAATATCAGGGAACATAGGTCAGTTCAATCTTTCATGAATTTCTGCAATTAAAATGCAATCCTAGTTTAATACAATTCTCTACTGACATATCCGGACCACCCGTGACCACTAAAGTGGCTAGCTTTCTATATTCTATATTCTATATCTAAAAATGCATCCTATTACTGAATGTTGGACTTACGTTGAACTTTGCTTTACCAGCGGTGGAATTTTTTCGTCCTTCAGCGTTCGGAGCGGTTCAGCGGGTATGGATGTCTCCTTGCTGCGATTGCTGCTCGCAAACGTTGGCGGCGATGGTCTCATTAGACCGCTTGCATGTGATGTTATACTGGGCGGCGTTACCGTTGGGAAGATCGGTTTTGATTGTGGTAAGCTCGTCGTTACATGCGGTGGTGATACCAAAGGCGCAATCGGATCCAAGGGTGTAATTGGCGCAGAGCCACCTAATGCATCGAAGGCGTACTTATGCTTACTGGGCTCATTCAGATTATAGCTCTCGGTAATCGTCGTATGAGGCGTAGCAGCGATAAGTGTTAATGGTGCTTTCGGTGCACTATATGTGTCCCTGATTTCGTTCAGAATCTGTTTGAGATCGCTCTACAAAAAAAAAAAAAAAGAAATGTCAATGAAAACGAAACATGTATGTATGTATGTATATATGCACTTACCACTGGTGGCAAAAGTTCTTGACGTGGCATTGGTATGGATGGCTTCGAAAAGCGTCCATTGTGTACCATCGTTGTCGAGACGGGTGGCCCCAGGAAGGTTCCTTTTTCGGATGCGCTGGCACGCCCATTTGGTAATCTACTGCTACTACTACTACTACTAAGAAGAGGATTCGATGTTCCCACTGCGTTGGCAGCACTGGAAGCATAGGCAGATTTCGTACTCGAAGACAGTGAGGAGTTTTGTGGCATTTGTTGTTGTGGTGGAGGCGGCTGTAACGTCGGTGCTGGTGGGCCTTTTGGAGGCGCCATGCCACTACTCGAGCGTAAATCATTTTTGATTGATTGCCCAGGATAGCCTCCACGGCCGTTATATGGCGGTTTATTATCAGCTTGCTTTATAAAAGGTTGCTGCCTACTCTGTTGCAGCAGTTGCTGCTGTTGCTGCTGCTGCTGTTGCTGTTGTTGCTGCTGCTGCTGCTGTTGATAGTTATAAGGCTGCTGTGGTTGCTGTTGTTGAAGAAGTTGTTGCTGCACTTGCACTTGCAGCTGCTGTTGTTGTCTGCTGCTGCTGCTGCTGCTGTTGTTGCTGTGGATAGCCATATTGTGGATGTAATAAACGTGGCTGCAAGTTTAACGGTGGTATACTATTCGACGTGTTTATTTGATTTACACTTGGCGACATTTGATGATGCGCCCAACTCGATATACCAATCGTATTCAGGTTGATGAAGTCTTTGATTTTATCAAATTGCCCTAATTTTGTTGTTATGTCGTCATCCCCCTCGGATGGATTGACACGACGTGGCTCAGGGAAGAGTGAGTGCTCCAAATTGACCGTTGGCACCGGCTGTTGCCGTTCTGATCTTTCGCGCTCCCTTCGCATACGCCGCTCATATTCTTCCATACTGTGTGGGGAGAGAAAGATGAGAATTATAAATTTTGGACGTTCAATTTTCTTTTCTTTTTCAATGATTATTCTACAAATGCTTTTTTTTTTTTTGTTTTGTTTTTTTTTTTGCGAGCGAGTAAACGAAAACACAATGAAAAAAAAAAAAAAAAAACAAAACACAATCAACTTACAAAGAAGCAAGCAAGCGGGCGTGCAATTGTGGTGAAAAATAGCGAAATTATAGGAAAAATGAAAAGGCGGGATTAAAACAAAGCTGGTGCAGCAACTGAAAAGCAAGTGGAAGGAAGGATTTTTCCGGAGAATTTCTATCACAATCTTTCATCCCTCTTTTTTTTCTCAGAACGATGAAGGTTACGGGAGAGTTCAAGGAGAATAAATTATTTTAATACAGACATGCCTGTTAAATCCGAACAAAAATTATAATAATTTTTAATTAAATTGAAGCATTAGGGATATTCACAAGGAAGGTGGAATTGTGTCGGAAAATGTCCACATTGGATTATTTTCGATTTTAATTCGTCAGAATTCCACCGCCCTTGTGAATACCCCTATTGTTATTTTGTTGTTTTAAAATATTTGATTCAGGGACGTAGCTGGAGAAAGAGTGAAAGAGGAAGTTTATAGAGTTGTGGACCAAAGACAAATAAAATCCGAAAAATTCATGGCGGCCGATTTTGATGAAAATTTGTAAATAGAATGAGTCAAAAATGGAGTAAGAATTGTTCGGTCTCTATAATGTTTTTCAAGTTTAAAACTAATTACAACTACTCTAGTTAGGGTCTAGTTCCAAACTGGTCCAAAAAGGAGTAGTTGTATCGGTTTTTTTATAATTTTTTTTTTACTAATTTAAAACTGATAACAACTAGTCTAGTTAGGGTCTAGTTCCAAACTGGTCCAAAAAGGACCAGTTGTAATCAGTTTTTTGAAAAAAATTAAATTTTCATCAAAATCGGACGTTATGATTTTTTTTTTGGATTTTATGGGTTTTTGGTCCACAACTCTGTAAACTTCTTCTAACCGCTCCAAATTTTCTTTGGGGTAATGTTTCATAATTGTTCAATATACCACTGTGGCCAATATAGGCACTACCAAAGCACTCTTTCTCTAGCTACGTCCCTGATTTGATTAGTCATTGAGAGTAATTAGGACTGCTGAATAATTTCAAATAATCGAGACTGTTTTGAAATGAATAGAAATTTTTGGAAATTACGTAATCTAATTAAATTAAAACTAGATTCTTTTTGGAAAAAGCAAGTATTCTACGCTTGAATAAAGAAAAGAATTTGATGACCTATGCTTAAAAATGTTCGAAATCTATGGTCCCAGACCAGTGAGCTTAGAAGGGCTGATTTTTTCCATAGCCGCTCGGGAAAATTCCCCGGGAATATTTAGAAACGGGCTGAGAGTCTTTGAGCTTCAGAATGACGGTCCATCGATATTTTTCCGCGGTGTCTACAGTTCTAGCTAAATTACCAATTTATTTTTTGTTCAAATTTCTCATAGAAAGGAAAAATTCCCGCGATATCCCAACACAGGTCTAAACATGCGAATTAGTAGGATTTTAAGTGGAACTGTATTGGAACTCAGGGTCTCTCGTGGTTTTAGAGAAAATTCATTTATATTAGGTTCCTTTTTAATCCCTTAGAGCCCGATTATTTGAATTAGAAGCAATGTTCCCTTAATACTACAGTCGAATCTGGATATAACGAATCCCTAAAATAATGAACAGCTCGAATTAGTGAACGGTTTTTTGTTAGAAGGTGGTCGAAACGGGAGATTTTTCCCCGAGCGCGGGCTTCTGAAGGGGTGGATGGGACATTTTTTTTTATGGTCGCATATTTTTGTTAAAGGGAGCCAGGGCAAAAAAATCTTCCGGGCCCCAAATTTTTCTCTACGGGCCTGTAAATAATCTAACTAATACGAACAATCTGGATAAAATGACTATGACGTGAAAAAATTAATTCACTATATCCAGATTCGACTGTATTTATTATATTTGCTTGACATGAGAAAATGTTTAGCTTTAATGACTCTTAGAAATCTGAGCTTAAAACGGATCCATTATGAGGAACAATTAATAAGAGAGTGTTAGTTAAAAAAAAAAAAATAGGGCTTACAAAAATGTAAAATTGAATTAGGAATGAAATGAAATTTAGTGACGATCCAAGGTAGGTGTACATACATACATATAGTAACATTTGAATGAAGGAAAAATAATAACTCAATAAAAGGAGTCCCGAATGGGAAGTGGTTAAAGATTGAAATTTTTTTTTTTTTTTTTTTTTGGAATGGATTGGATTTTCCAAACTTACTTGCATTTAAAAAAGTGTGGGTGTTTTTCTTATTCTGCTGGTGTTTTTTTTCTTGTTCTTTTTCTTAATTATTTTGATCATAGAAATAGTTGTTGTTGTTGTTCTTGTTGTTGTTGATGTTACTGAACTTGTAGTTGTTGTTGTTGTTGTAGCTTCTAGGTTTCTACTACAGCACATATGTATTCTATACACACAAAAACTTTTTTATTAAAGCAATCCAAGCTTAATATTTGCATTCATAGTAGAATTAATTAAGTGTCGTACATGAAGGAAAGAAAAAAAAAAAAAATTAACGAAAAATTGAAAACTTTCAGGAAAAAAAACAACATAAATAAACCAAAAATGTTTCTCTCTCGGATTTTCTTTTTCGTTCCTTTATTTTTTGCTTCTTCGTTTCAAACTCGTTTTGTGCGACAATATACATATAAATATGTATGTATGTAGGTATGTGTGTAATTATTACCGTCTCGGTACGTTGCCAAAGAACCTATAATCTTGTACTTATCTTTTCATTATTATCGCACATGATTCTACACAAGTTTTTTGAGCGTTTTGCTCTTTTTGAAATTTTTTTCTTGGAAGATTTGGCCATCTCGGAACGTTTTGAACGTGACCCATATACATATGTATATATATTTATTTATTTGAGTATAGTATTTAATTGGAGAAGCAGAAGAATATGTTCGGAAGAGCGCGTTTTGCACTAAAGTTCAGTTAGTCAGTTAGCCCGGTTAAGAAGCTTAATTCCGGGTGGATTTACATACATATGTATGTGTATGAAAAAAAAAGAAGATTCTTTTTCGCTTTTTGACACACACCAATTACGTGAGAGAAGAGTAGCATGCAAAATTTATCGCACTTTTGCATTGACGACACGAAGTAGAAGAACAACAAGAAGAATAGGAAGAACTATAAGTTGTGGAGGACGAATACGAACGAAAGAATGAGCGCGTGTTCCTCGTCGATTGTTGATTGCAAATGCATTTTTAATCGATAATTTATGAATTGTTATTATTATTATTATTCTTTTTTCGTTATGACTTGTAGCTTTTGTGTTGTCGCGAGTCGTTTGTATGCTATTTTTGTTTTTTACACCTTCACCATTTTTTTTTGTTAATTTTTTTCGTATTTTTTCTTAGTTGTTAGTATGTGCCTTTTTTTCAATGATTCGTTGTAAGTAATGTGGGGGAAATTACGAAAAGCGTTATCCTCATGTTGCAACCCATTTAACTGCATGATCAAAAAAAAATCCCAGTGACAATTCAATCACATAGAATTCGTTCATCGCTTTCCGTTTACTTTTTTCTTTCGCTTTTGCTTTCGTTTTCGCTTGGGCTTTCGCTTTCGCTTCGCTTTCTTTTTCTTATAGGTAGTTTCCTTATTTTCTACAGCTCTGTACAGATTACTCTATGCTGTAATTAATGCAGAAAAGAGAATATGAAAATGTTTGGTTAATTAAATTGTTCAATGAAAAGGAATTTATGTATCATGATTTATATTACTTTTTGAAATTTTATGAGCTGCTTAAACATTTTAAATAAAAAAAAAAAGGTTCAGTTACTGATGGCGTAGTCTAACATAACTTAGTTGTACATACGATTTATTTGTAGAAGACTAACAGGTCCCGCGAACTTCATCCCGCCTTCGAAGAAAAGATCGTGCGAAAAATAGATGGGTAAAAATGTTCAGAAACCCAAGTTAAGCAATTTAAAACTTTTTGATAAATAACAAATTGTACCCTTCTTCCCCTCTTTATACCTCTCTCTTGATCCCTTCACCTCTCCGTCACTCTCCGTTCCCTGCTATCGTTCATCCTTTCTCCCATTCCTTCCCTCTTCCTATCACTTTATCTAACTCTAAGCGTCTCACATAGCAGTTCATTAATTTGTAAAATGAGACGTATACGTAATCCAAGCGCCTACAAAACATTGCTCATACGTCGGGTACACAAACTTTTAACCCCTGTTGTAGTAGCCGTTATGACTGCAGTTCCGTGATATCCATTCTTATCCGATGTCTACACACATGTGCACAAATCTCAAGAGGAGAGAGAGAGAGAGAGAACGAAAGAGAGAAAGAGAAAGGGAGAGAGAGCGCGAGAGAGAAAGGGAAAGGGAGAGAGAAAAGAGAGAAAGAGAGAGAAAGAGAGAAAAAGAGAGAAAAAGAGAGAAAAGAGAGAAAAGAGAGAAAAGAGAAAAAGAGAGAAAAGAGAGAAAGAAGAGAAAGAGAGAGAAGAAAGAGAGAAAAGAGAGAAAAGAGAGAAAAAGAGAGAGAGAAAAAAGAGAAAGAAGAAAGAAGAGAGAAGAGAGAAAGAAAGAAAGATAGCAAGAAAGAGAGAAAGAAAGAAAGAGAGTGAGAAAGAGAGAGAAAGAAAGAAATAGAGAGGGAAAGCGAGAGAAAAAAAGATAAAGAGAGAAGAAAGAGATGAGAAAGAAAGAAAAAAAGTGAGAGAGAAAGAAAGAGAGAGAAAGAAAAAAGAGAGAGAGAGAAAGAGAGAGAAAAAAAGAGAGAGAAGAAAGAGAGTGAGAAAGAAAGAGAGAGAGAAAGAAAGAAAGAGTGAGAAAGAAAGAGAGAGAGAAAGAAAGAAATAGAGAGAGAGAAAGAAAGAAATAGAGAGAGAGAAAGCGAGAGAAAAAAAGAGAAATAGAGAGAGGGAAAGAGAGAAACACTGATGAAGGTAGAGAGAAAAGGTGATAACCAATTTAACAGTTAGAGATACATGAACTTTTTTAGAAAGACAGATGCGAGAGAATTTATGTTAAAGAAAGATAGAGATGAAAGAAAGAAAGATAGAGATGGAAAGAGAGAGGGAAAGAGAGATCAGGTCTTGATCGGGTCTTTACGAAGAACGGTTCGATAACCCAATTTTATCACCATGTTTCTAAACTACCATTGAACCCTTTTTTCACCAATCAATCAACTGCCGACTGCAAATTCTTCTCTATTCGTTTTTAGAATTGCATTTAATATTGAATTTGTTGAAAGAATCAACCTAGTTTTCACAAACCAAAGGGTATAGCACTATAAGCATAGTGATTCTGCCCCGGAAGCCGATTTCAACTTTAGTTGGTTTACTGTTTAGGTAAACGTACGAAGTTTAATTTTCGGGAAGATTTTGCTCTCGATCTCCTATAGTCCTTGAATATCCTTAAGAAAGGGGGTTTTTTAGCGAAAATTTTAAAAAAATCATATCTAAGACAACTATAAAGATAGAATATTCATTTAAAAACATTTATATAGAAAATTACTCAGAAAATATGAAAAAAAATATTTTTCAGGTAATTTTGCTAAAACCAATACATGCTCCCATGGAAGGATATATTTCCATGACAATTTTTTTGTTGTTCGAGATGTGCGACTATCTCAATTAAAACTCTCAAAAATAGAACTTTAGACCAGGATTAAGTGTGCTGAGTTTCAATACGCTCAGGCACCTAGAACATCTTTAAAAATGGCAAGTTAAAAAAAATGTTGCATACTTTTCGGGTATACCTGGGATTGCTATGCATGAATATGATTTTCAGTCTAGTTATTTCATGAGAATTTGTGTAACAAACAACAAAGAATAATAAAAAATTGCTTGATCCTAGAGAAAAATCTAACCGCAGTCCAAATGATCAACTATATCGTCCGCTAGATTCTTATCTGACTGCAAACGTTTTACATATTTATTGTGCAGGAATCCTGCAATCCTGCTGATGGACCTCACCTTCGGTAACATTTTATTGTCGAGAGTATGGTGTAAAATTTTGAACTTCTGACCAATCGTTCCGTGCACCGCTTCAACCACCCACCTTAATTTGGTTACTTTACGCGAGTGGTTCGATTCCTCAATTGTCAATTGTTTTTCTCTTCCCTTTAAAAGCTGGCATAAGGGGGATAAAGCCTTCGTTTTTTAAATCTTCCGTAACATCTCTAAATCCGCGGTCGACCAAAAACATGTCTCCTGGTTGCAACAAAGTTTTCAGTCCTTCTGCATCCTCTAAAATTTTCTTCATAATGGTGGCATCGATGTTTGTGCTGTAGAACGGTCCGAAGAAATCAACTATATAGCCATTGGTGCAGCAAACAGTGAATGGCTTGCATAAAGGTACTTTCTTTTGAACCGAATATGATTTCCGTTGATATGCGTTGTTCTGGCTCTTCTGATGTCGTATATATGTTCCATCACAAATAAGCATTAGCTCGTGTTCGATGTTATACAGCTTTTTTGCTATATATGATGTGTGTTTGTTGATGATGTCCTCCCGCGATAATGCCTGTACTCCAAAATGGTATGGTAGAACATCCGTTGTGAAACATCTAATTATTTGGCTGCAGTATTTTGATACCAATTGCTCGCTCTGTAGACCTAAAATGCACGAAATAAGTCTGTTGGAATTACCCGTTGTCATTTTCATCAAAAAGACAACTAGAGCTTGAGTTACAGTGCGACTGCAAGAAGTTCGCATTGATGTAAACATATCTCTAAGCTCGATTATATTTTCCCAACTGAGTCCTGTGAAAACTTTTAGCTGCTGCTCCGGCATGGAAAAATCCACAATCTGGTCAACAAGCGATGTGTCCGCTCTCGCTGAAACTTTTCGTAAAAATGTATGCACTTCTTCGGGGCTGAGCTGACTGGTGTTTGAAAATGCTTGTAGTAATGGCACTTGATCCTTGTAAAAAATATTCCCAATTAGATGTGTATCGCAGCAGCGATCGCCATTTGGTATAAATAAGTCGCGTTGAATGAAGACTTGAACTCTGGCGTTTTCCGGAATTGTCTTCAAATTGTTAGTAGCTTTGCATAAAATACAATATTTATGCGTAGCGACAGCCCTTTTGATCGGCAATTCCATGACGTTTTCACATCCATCGGTGTCACGAATTTGATAATAGAATTCCTCGTCGCTGTCCTCTTTTGATGAATTTTCCAAACTTTGGCTTCCTTCAGATTGCATGGTTTCTCTGATATCTTCAATTGTTTCCTCAGCTACGGCACTCCCTTGTGGCGATGGTTGTTCGGCTAATTTTTGACGGGTACAACGTCTATAAGGCAAAAGCCGACATCTGTTGCAAAGAACGTCTCCGACATTCATAGGTTTTTCGATAACTTGAGAATAGCGCATGGCTTCGTCCTCTTTCTTAATTTTTTTTGTTTGTTGTTTAAGGCAAAGCAAAACACGGTTGCAGTTAGCGCATCGAGACATTCTAAGTGTTTGAGTTGATTAGTGCGATTAAGACTATGAATGCAAACAGAATCAATTTATACTTATTTGCATCTTTATCTGTTATGGTATTGGGCTTTCAGGTTGGAATTTTAAAAAAATGCAGGGATGAATTCTTCTCCAGTTGCAGGTAGACAGGTAGATTGATTTGGTTCACTTTCGGGTTTTATTGCGTTGTTTACATATTTCATAGATTAGTTGTTTTGCAATTTTTATTTGGGTAAGATTTTTCGGTGGAATTAGGGAATATTTGGACTGCGGTTAGATTTTTCTCTAGGATCAAGCAATTTTTTATTATTCTTTGTTGTTTGTTACACAAATTCTCATGAAATAACTAGACTGAAAATCATATTCATGCATAGCAATCACAGGTATACCCGAAAAGTATGCAACATTTTTTTTTAACTTGCCATTTTTAAAGATGTTCTAGGTGCCTGAGCGTATTGAAACTCAGCACACTTAATCCTGGTCTAAAGTTCTATTTTTGAGAGTTTTAATTGAGATAGTCGCACATCTCGAACAACAAAAAAATTGTCATGGAAATATATCCTTCCATGGGGGCATGTATTGGTTTTAGCAAAATTACCTGAAAAAATTTTTTTTCATATTTTCTGAGTAATTTTCTATATAAATGTTTTTAAATGAATATTCTATCTTTATAGTTGTCTTAGATATGATTTTTTTAAAATTTTCGCTAAAAAACCCCCTTTCTTAAGGATATTCAAGGACTATAGGAGATCGAGAGCAAAATCTTCCCGAAAATTAAACTTCGTACGTTTACCTAAACAGTAAACCAACTAAAGTTGAAATCGGCTTCCGGGGCAGAATCACTATGCTTATAGTGCTATACCCTTTAAAGACAATCTAAATATAACTTTAAAGTAGCAAAACCTCAGCCACAACCGCAGCCAGTACCGCAAATGTCAACTACACCGGTGGCGACAGAACCACCTCTACTGATTCTGAGGAATACATATTTTGATTTCTGGTTACAACGTATCTGAAAGTAGGGAAGTTAGGGGAGTGATGGCACCACCCTTTGATTCTGATTTAGGTGCCATTTGTGTCAGTTGTTAAACACAGACACGTGTGACGGTTATGAGTGAATATTTTGTTGTGGTTTCGAATCATAATAAAGAGAAAACTAACGAATGGTACGACTACAGTATTCCCCGGATATTTGCAACTTTTTTTCGTGCTTATATCCGGGGAATACTGCGTTTTTAATTATATATCTATTCTATATATGGTTGGTTAGTGTGTCTGTCACTATTAAGGGCGACACAATTAGACCTCACATGGGCCCGTTGTGATGTACTGTATACAGTGAAACTCTCTGTAACGAATCTTAAGGGACCTATAAACAAATTCGTTATAGAAAGAATTCGTTATAAGGAGAAAAAAAAGATACTAAAAATATACTGAAAGAGCCATGAGAAGATTCGCTATAAATACCAGTAACTCATGTTGAAAATGTATACAGGGAACAATGAGCATTCCGATGTGGGATGTGTGTACTATAAGTTAAGTTATGCCATAAGTAACTGAAAATTATTAAGAGAAAACATTTTTAAGGACGAAAGTATACACAAATGAAGAAAAACAAAAGTCATATTATACTTAAAACTCACATAAATCTCAACACAACGACAGAAAAGGTATGGGGTATTATTCCGGAAGTCTATCAAACCAAGGATATAATTGAATTTCTGGTTCTTTTCCCCTCCGTAACAATAATATTCATAACTTATGCTCGAATCATCGTAAAGAAAAAAGCAAACTGAACGTAAAATTCGAATGGCAAAAAAAAAAAAAAAATGTACTCATTTTGAGGGCGAATCCAAGCTGAGCTGGGGGCGGGATTTTCTATGGAAATATAGAATTTACGTAAATCAAATAAACATACAATAATACTTAGGTATTTAATAAAAAGAAAAATTCTAAAATTAAAAGTAAGTACAGAAGAATAAATACTTTGCAATTGAATTTCAATTTGTTATGAAAAAGTATCCCCTAATTATGTTAATAATACAGTCATACAAATGAAAATTGTATTCATTACGAAAGTCAATACAAAAAAGAAAAGAAAAAAATAACGCACAAAATTATGCTTCGAATGCAATCAAATAACGACAAAGTCAATGACACGCAAAACTACCCACAAACACATTCAACTCTAAAAGTCTAAGGCGACGCACACATGTACACTTATACCATCGAACACAAACACCCACACACGCACACACTCAAACGGTGTATATGTGCGCACTTTTTTGAGCGACATTTCTCATTGATAAAAATCAGAAGAAGAAAAAAAAAATAAAAGGAAATATTGCGCATCAAAACGGCAGAACGAGCTCAAAAGTAGGCAAGAAAAAAGGCAAGGAAAAACAAGTGAAATGGAAATGTAATACAAAATTCAAGCCAGCGGGGGTAGAAAATCTCTTTATTTACTCATACATATGTATGGACATATGTAAGAGCGCTTGTTCACTGCAACTCAAATACGAAGTGAGCTTTGGAGAGTCACAGAGGCGGCACAAAAACATAGCAAGAGCCAGACCCAAAGACAAAGAGACTGAAAGGGGGAAGTCAAAGCCGAAGAGTCGAAGCACAAAGAGACAAAGATCTTAAATGCCGACAATAACGATGAACATAGCATTAGAGGCCATTTACGGGTCTACAAAGTAGCAGATTGTCATTGAAGTCATGAAATCCGGACTGGCGGTATACTCGTATGAATGTCTCTAGAGGAGAAACAACGTATGTTTGTGGTACGGCACGGAGCGGTTTGTATGAGAAGATGAAGGAATGGCAGCACCAACAGCAGCAGGACACTCATGAGTATTAAGTGCACCCCTATTCAGACATGAGAAAGTCAATAAAATAGCAAAAATGTTAGCAACAATTACGTTGTCGATGTCGGCAAAAAATTTTCCAGACCCAAATCAAACGCAACAAGCCAAGATGTGGAATTTTTGCTGTATTTTTTTCTCTCTTTTTCGATTTTTTTTTTTTTTTTTTCATGAGTGGGTGATGTTGGGAGATTGGCAATGTTAGTTTTGTGGTTAGGAAAAGGGATGGGAAATGGTGAAATCGTTCGGAATTGAATGACAGAAAAATGAAATTGACTTTTAGAAATGAGTTCAGAAGGATTTTTAATTATGACGAACATTCAATAAAATGGGAATTATGTATATATCTCTTAGATATTGATGAATGGGAGGCCGGTATGGGATAGTAATGTATAGATGATTTGAATTGGGGTGGCTTAGTTTGATTAGTTTTCGGAAATAAAGGAAATTTTTTTATTTGATATTTTTTAATTTCGAATCGGGCTATTAAGATGAAGAAAAAAGTTATCACTATGCCTCGGAATTTGAATATTTAAAAAAATGTTTAAAAATTCAAAAAAATATTCAAAAAAAATTCAAAAAAAAATGCAAAAAATTCAAAATACAGGAGATTTCCGATTTAACGAGTATTCGCGTTAGCGAGTTTCGCATTTAACGAGCATTTAAAATTGTTCCATTGAGTATCTTATATAACGAGCAAAATGGCACAAAAATTTTTGTGTGCACTCGGTTTAGCGAGCAACATAAGAAATCAGTGAAAAAGCATAAAGAGAAACAAAGAGGATTCCAAGAAATAGTTAAGCGAGGAGTCTAAAAGCGCGTGTGCTGCGCCAACTACCGCAAGCAGTCAATGTATGCAAAGTAATGTGAAATCGAAAAAACGCAGGCGCTGTTGGACTTACCGCTTTATTTGTGCACAGTTGTTCAGTGATATCAATTTTTAATCCCCAAATCCCCCAAGTAAGCATACGTTAGTAGAAATCAGTCGCGTACCAACCTAGGGGGCCTAGGAGGGGCCTTGCCCACCACGATTCTTGGTCTTAGGTGGAAGGAACTACGAAAATGAAAAGGAAAAAATTGTGAAAAATTCTTTGCCCCACCCGGGGGAAGTTGGATTGCTACAGGTCTGGTATAAATCAGACTCGCCATGTAATCAAGCAAAAGATTTCTCAAACCCCTCCCCCTTTTTTAACGCTTACGAAATCTTTTACAATAAGAAAAAAAATGATTTTATGATGGTACTCAATTTAACGAGAAATTCGATTTAACGAGAAGTGCTGGCAACATTGATCTCGTTAAATCGGAAATCTCCTGTATTGAAAAAATATTCAAAATATTCAAAAAAAAAAAATGCAAAAATTTCAAAATATGCAAAAAACTCACAGCCAAAAATTCCAAATAAGTTCCAATTAGTATGCCTATTAAAATGTTGAATTGTAAAATTAACAAAAAAAAAAAAAGCCTACTTCAGTGAATAAAATATTGAAAAAGCGCAGTTAAATGCAAAAAAAATCAAAAACAAAAAATTCAAAATATTCAAAATCCGAGCTCTATGTTAGTTATCACAATGAGGAGCACTGTATTAGATCCTTCATTCTTTGATGTTTGCCAAACGTAGAGTTCTGCGATTGTGAAGGGGAGAGAACTGCATACTCTTCAATGGTACATTCCGGTAACAAGTTTTGTCTTTAAAAATTATCAAAAAAAATAAATATTTTTTTAATTCATTCCAATTTGAGAACTATAGGCCAGAAATGTTAAAAACGGCGTGAAAATTCTAAATCTTGAGAGACAAGTTGGAGTTTTTCGGTGTCAGTTATTAGTACAATTCGTTTCTCCATGTCTTAGACTGAAAGTTTCGCATATATGTAGGTGGAAAATAGGACCCACATGCTCTAAAGCCAAAGCTTTTTTGCCACTCATAAGCAAGAAAAGAGCTTGTACAACTCTCCCGATCCAACCTATCTGCGGTAGTCGGAACCTTGACTGGTCACTATCCTCTGGGTGCTCATGCGGTGGGACTACAAATTAAGATGTCCCTTTATTGAAGATACTGCCATGTAGATGATGGAGAAGAGTCTTCACAACACCTTTTACTGCAATGCCCTGCGTTTTTAAGAGAAGCTTCGCTTATTTTAGAAGTATTAATTCAGTCCCAAGGGACTAAGACTTGGTAACCTTACCCAAATCGCTGGCTTGTGGCTAGCTCAAAATGGTTTTACAGATAGGTGTACCTTATAGGGTATCTAAGGTCCAAGTGTGTCAACATTAGCCTAAACTAACCTTAGAATAAAATTTTATAAAGACAGAACAATAACATGTTAAACGGTTTCCGCTATATAGCCATCAGTAGAGCTCGGATTTTGAATATTTTGAATTTTTTTTTTTGCATTTAACTGTGCTTTTGAATATTTTATTTATGAAGTAGTTTTTTTTTGTTAATTTAATATTCAACATTTTAAAGGCATACTAAATCGAACTAATTTGGAATTTTGACTTGAATTTTTTAATATTTTGAATTTTTTGCATTTTTTTTGATTTTTTAATTTTTTGAATATTTTTTTGAATTATTTTTTTGAATTTTTGATATTTTTTAAAAATAATTTTTTTTTTTCATTTTTTACATATTCAAATTCCGAGGCATAGCTATCAGCAAGTGGGCAACTCAATTGTCGGCCACAGTTTTCCAGATCGATTTAAAATTGTCGTGTAGCTAATATGAGAAAGCCAAGTCGAAGCATCGAACAACTTAGGCGAGAGCAAACAAAAGATTTCAAGCCCATTTTCTATGCAAATATTGTTTTTAAATATTCAGCCCCACTTTCGAAGAGTTTGAAATTTACGAAAATGGTTCGAGCGTAACCGCAGAATTACTAACATAAGAACCACGATTGTCTTGGATATGATCATATTTTGTTACTCATGAGGGCACTTTATTCGCTTAGAGAGTTTAAATATTGAAATGTCCTTATCGTATGTTCAATAAAATTTTAAGCCTCTGAGAGTTGTGAACGTTGACAGCAAATGAAGAAAACGCCAAGTCAAGTTATTGAATAGATCATGTATAGATCTTAGTCCTTTTACTCCTGCTCAAAAGTCTGATTTTATTTTATTTTCCCAATGTAAGATCGCGGTGCTGAACTTTCTTCACTTAACTTCCTTCAATTTATCATCTAACTTGAACTTAAGAATACCCATAAGGAATCAAGGTGCTACCATTTATTCCTAAATAATCCCAAATTCAAAAAGTAAGCCAGGAATAATATTCTTATATCGTGTATACATGAGGGCCAAAAACAGCGACGTTTCATGAGTTGAAAGACCTGTCTAATACTAAAAATATCCTGAACGTTTTTAGTCTTCGTATTTAAAGCAATAATTTTAAGGACAACGTTTTAAAAAAAGAAAAATATCTCCCTACGAATTTCTACAAATATTCTGCTTTTTTTTTGTTGGTCTTTTTCTGCTTTCGTTGGAAAAAGTTTTAATTTGTGGAACTTTTCTTTTCCACTTTTTCCCTTTTTATGACTTTTATGCTTACAAAAATTTTTCGCAAAATTTCTTCTCCTTGATTCACATTTTCCCCTAGACTTTGAATGAGCATTAAGACCAAAGAATTCGAACAAAAACTTGGGGAAACCCGTTGACCAAATGCGAAAAAAGATTTTCAACATAATGAAAACTTACAGAAGAACAAGACGCCAAAAGAAGTCAACAAGAAAAATTATAAGAATGAAAAAAAGGGAATGTAAAGACATCGAGGGGAAAGTAAAATTTTCATCATTACTTCTGATAGGGAAAGAGAATGAGAGAGAGAGAGAAGAGAGAGAGAAGAATCACGAGTTAAAGAAATTTTCAACGCAAGAAAAGAAAAATAATCATAAAATAAAGCAAGCTGAACGGAAGTTCGTAAATCAAAATAATTTCAAATACTTAATATGAAATAAGTTTGTAAAACGGAAAAAAGGACGGTTCCCCTCATTGGAGAGAAGTTGAAGGTTTATTATTAATAATAATTTATCATTATAATTTTTTTTTTATTAATAAGAGATAGATGAAGAAATATTTGAAAATTTTTTTAAAGGAATTTTAAGTTTATTTTTTGGTTTGTGGGTGGGGCTTCCCTTATGCTAATATAGAATTTCACCTACAGATGACAGGACATAACTTTGTAATCGACATCTTTTTTCGTTTTCAGGAATTTGATGAAATTTTAGAATTCCATAGTGTTACATATAGAATCTAATTATCGGATCCCTATTTTATCGGATTACAAGGTACTCTTTTGTACAAAAAAAATCCGGACTTCAGGGGGTCTTAGGCAGTACTCTATAATCCGGCAAGTTCGATAGTTCGACACTGCCCTGCAAAATATTTTCAGAGTACCGGGAGTCTACTATAGTTATCGAGCTTCAGGGCCAAGGTACAATAGTCTGAGAGTAGTGCATCAATCACTCTCTTCTCGTCTTGCTCATCCCATTCCCTCGTATCCGTCTCTGTATCTCTCTTGTATCATCTCTCTGTATCCTCTCTCTGTATCTCTCTAAGTATCCCTCTGTGTATCTCTCTCTCTGTATCTCTCTCTGTATCTCTCTCTGTATCTCTCTCTGTATCTCTCTGTATCTCTCTGTATCTCTCTCTCCATCTCTCTCTTGCCCGCCTGCATTTCTGTAGGTCTATTGTACCATGGCCCTAAGAGCTTTATGTAACTTGGGAAGGATTTATTGAGAACGTTGAGTCTCAGCCGACATAGGGGCCTTCTGATAGGGCAATCTTTTTGTCTTCAAGGCAAAGTGTGGATTTCAGAGTTATTTGGGCTAGAACTTTAGGCGGCAGTTGCGTGAGAGAAAGAAGGACTGTTCCTTACCTCTTCAATCAAAAAGGATTGGTCACAGCCTCCTCTAATTGTGGCAACAGAAAGAAATAATAAACGATGGAAGTCGAAATTATAACATTGAACATAAATTTTGATTACGCATGCATGAAGAACTTCTTTTTCAATGATCATTAAGGAAGCCTCCAATATGGCAGATAAAAAATTCGATCACTGTGAACTGCTTATGGTCGTCTAAGCAATTTAGCCAAATAGGTCAAATAAATAATCCTGTTATGCTTTATCATTTTCGTGTAAGTAATTCAATTATATAAAGACTAAAAAAAAAAAAAAGAAAACTTTAATCCAATTTGCAAAAAAAAAAACTTTCCTTCACAATCAAATCGTAATCGTAAAATGCTGCTTTAGTCCTTTTAGGATTATCCTATCTACGTGCAACGTGCACAGCCGTACCAGCACGCACACACACACACACTCACAAACATATGCATCCATTTGCGAGGATTTTAAAGAACTTTTTGTTGTTCGAAAGTTTCGACATGCGTCGTGCCTTATACATATGTATATACATATAATATATTCTTTTTTTTTTTGGATTTGTTTCTTCTTGGGAAAACTCTTGAAGCAACGAGAAGGCGAAAACAAAATAAAATGGAACATTGCGTCATGAAGGAGAAATTCATTCGCTATTGGGTGGAAGTAGATAAGTGCATAAATATGCACTACTGTATTGCGAAGTTGATCCTTTGAGCATGTTCAGTTGTCAATAAAACTTTTCAAGAGTGACAAGCGGAAAGTTTGCATTTTTAACGTTGTGCGAGTCTATGGAGAACTTAAGGTCAGGTCATGCTATTTTATGGGTTAAACTACAGAGTCCTTGAAATGAAATTGCAAAAAAAAAAAAAAAAAATCCATTACGAAAGGTCAAAAGCTAAGTTGATTGTTTTTCTCATGATTGTATTGTTCTTCTGTCCAAAGCTATTTTTGTTATTTCTTCTGCCGGCCTTACTGCTTCTGACAATCGCAAAGAAATTATGGTATCTTTGGTATTGAGTGCCACCATGGGCACTTAGAAAGGATTTCAGGGTCGACGGGAATATTTTTCCTTTCTTTTTTCAGGACAGAATAGGTGTTGAGGCAATTTCGGATATAGTTCAATCACTCGTGGGTGTCTTGATGAAGTCTCGGCAACATGAATATGATTTTACAAGCAATTCGAGAGAGCACACACCCACACAAATAAAGTAAAAGGTGGAATACCCAGCGGAAAATTATCCCCTGCATGGCAATGTCATCAGTGATGTCATCGATGACATATAGGTGACATTGTCTATCAGTGATTTCATCGATGACATATATGTGACATTGTCTTCAGTGATTTCATCGATGACATATAGGTGACATTGTCATGCATGACATCTTGAAGGACATGTCATCGTGGAGGGATGCTGTTCACGTGCTTGAATCTCATTGGCTACTGAAATTTAAATAGAGTTTTAGCGCCAGTTGAACGTTAGCATGAAGTGGCGTAGATGATGAGTGCTCGACTCAGAATCCGAAGATCGCGGGTTCGATCCCTGGCTGATGCGAACAAAAATTTTTGAAAATAGATTTTTTTTTTGAATTGCGAAATATCCAAAGAGAGGACAAAGAAGAGAGTTTTCAACGGAGTTCTATAAATTGACATTTAAAGAGAAAAGAGCAAAGTGCTCTCAAATGCTTTTTTCGCCATGGCACCTCCTAGCATGACAATGTCATCGGTGAAATCACTGTCCAACTCCTGTACACAATGTCATACAAAGTCTCATATAAATTGTCATGCATACCGGATCCAAAGTCACCCTGACTTCATCGATGATGTTGCCGCTGGGTAGTCAGACAAGCCTCTCCCAACAGTGGAGTAGCTAGGCGTGGGCGAAGTGGGCCATCACCCACGGACTCGCACGAAGTCAATTGAATGAAAAAATTAAAAAGACTTGGGTGCCTCCCATAGCCATATTTAAGCATAAATCTGACTCCGATGTAAGCGAGCATAAGATTGAAGGATACAAACAAAGTTCGAAAGTATAAAAAATGTTATAGGGCCTCGCTAGTTCATCTCGCCCAGCGTCTAGATTAGTCCTCGCTACGTCACTGTCTCTCAAGACCACCACCATTAAGTTGAAAAATTCTCGAGATTCGCAGGACTTTAAAAAGCCTCATTTATCGACTTCTCTTCAATTACCTTGCCCAACAAGCACTCATTACGGGCCCCCTCGTATAATCTGGGCCCTCTTTCATTCATAAAAAAATACTATTGGCCATTTAAAGGAAATTTTCGTGGTTCATTAAAGAATTAAAGCTTTTTATTTTCCCCACTTAGAACATAAAAAAAAAAAAATGAAACTCCCATCTAAAGTTGTGTGCGAATATCCTTGCCATAACAGTTTCTGCAAATCATTCCTTTCTTACACTCCATAAAGTAAATATCCTTAAAAAAGGAAAGAAAAAAAAAACAACATTTTATGCAAATCGCTTTCGAAGCCCCAGAAAAAAAACAAAAGAAAATGAGAAAAATTATGTGTTGAAAATTATAATCATATGCTTTTGCGGGAAATCAGAGGAGCTAAAAAAAAAGCAATGAGAAAAGATACAAGCTTATTTCGAGTATGAATGTGGGTATGTGTGTGACTTTCGTTGTGTCCACGCTGCTCCTTCAGTCCTGTATTCGCTTCAGACCGTCTAGCTTTTTGGTGTAATATATTTGTGTATGTTTTTCATGCATGTCGAGCAGGGGCAGGCATATATTGTCTTGAAACTTTCAAGAACTTTCATTCAAGTATTAACAAGAAACACTCAAAGCCAACACTGCGAAATTGTTGCAGGCTTTATTCCCTACAATTTATAGCCCCAGCAGGAAAAGTCACCCATACAGAATGGATGATGTCAGTGTGACTTGGGAGTCCGGCATGCATGACATCATTTCGTAGGACATATTGTATGAATTTTGTACACAAACTGACAGTGACTTCCTGAGTGACTTTGTCACCCTAGAGGATACTATGGCGACAAAAGCATTCTATATATGTCAATTTATAGAAATCATTTGATGAGTTGCCGCCAATTGTCATCCAAGGAGTAATGCATGACAATGTCATCTATATGTCCCGCTTAAGTCACTGATGACTTTGTTTTGAAGGAGATATTTTGCCTGCTAGGAATCTACAGATGTCCAATGTACATTACATAGATATGTGTTAAAATATAGCACTCGAACGAGGAGTTCTCTACTCGACGCTATCTCAGAGATAGATAGAGAGAGAGAGCGAGAGAGGGGGGCGAGTGAAAGGACTTGGGCCGCGTGGAGTGCGTTTTCGGTCGTTTGCATAAATTAAGCCAAGCGAACGCGCTATTTGAAAAGCAATTTTGAAATGTGGACACAAAGGGGAGCGGCAAGTGACAGTGGCAATGGCAAAGTGGCAAACGGAAAATGGTAGTGGCTAGTAGCGTATGGTACCCATTGAAATATTGGCAAAGATTTCAAAGGATATTAAAACGATTTCTCTTGTCCCTGTTCTAGGGGCTTCTTTCTCTTTTTAATTCAACTTCTCTTTCTCTTTCGCTTTCGCCTTGCCTATCTGCTTCAATTTTATTTCATTATATTTTTTTGTTTATTTATTTTTTTTTTTATTGAGACAAAATATTTTGGAACTTATTTCATTTGCCATTTGAATGCGGTAAATTAATTTTATGGTCACTTGTTGTCGGTTGCTTATTTGTTTGGATTGTGTCGCTCTTTATGTGCTTTATTCTTGGGTTAGAGCCAAAAGATCCAGTTAAAATCAGTTCTCTTTATGTCCTTTTATTTTTCTTTTCATTTTTGTTTTGTTTTTGAATTCATTGTTAAGAACGAAGAAACACAAGGATTCAGAAACTGAGGTCCGTTGTGTTCATAGCAAAAGTTTGTGGCTAAGAGTAGAAGGCATATGTTGCTGAAAGGGATAAAATTATTCCTTAAGTATGTTTGGCCCCTATAGATATCTCTCTACATTCAGTTACAATAAAACCAACAAAAAAAAAAAAAAACATTTACAAGAGCAACCCCCACAGGATTTGTGAAGAAAAACGTTTAAAAAAAAATAAGAGAAACACATTTTTAAGATGGTTGAACAGATAAATGTTCAAGTGCCAAAAAATTGTAGAGAAATTTTTAACCTCCTCTCCATATATTCGCTGCCACATATCTATGAAGACGAATTTAGCGTAAAAAGGACTTTCTTCATTTATTCACTCAATTAAGTTTCACTTAAATCGGCACTCAAAAATCGAATTCCCTCCACTCCAATCTCCTTCAAATCATTCTATGTTGTAGGGTTCACCTTTTAATCGATACTTTATACTTGAAAATTCTTTTCCACCGTATACACATTTCTCCTTCTTGCCAAAGTTACGGTTTATTCTCACGTAAAAGAT
This sequence comes from Chlorops oryzae, assembly GCA_020466095.1. Classification (NCBI taxonomy): domain Eukaryota; kingdom Metazoa; phylum Arthropoda; class Insecta; order Diptera; family Chloropidae; genus Chlorops; species Chlorops oryzae. The sequence continues at coordinate 101,164,123 of CM035807.1, forward strand.
ACACAACGAAAGCATTTTTTAATTAAATTTCCCACAAGGATTAGATTATTCCGAGAGACTGTAAAGCCAAGAAAATTGAATTAGAAGGAAGAGAAACTTAAATGAAATAAATAAAAATATTTAAAAAAAATAAATAAAAATAAAAAAAAATAAAAAAAATAAATAAATAAAAAATAAATAAATAATAAAAAAAAAAAATAAAAAAAAATTTAAAAAAATAAAATAAATAAAAAATAAATAAAAATTGATCAAGAAAAACCGTGGGTTGCAAAAAAAAAAAAAATTGAAGCAGCATTTTAGGTGTGCAACCTGTATGTGTGTGTAGACCACATGCTTATGCTGTATGCGCATCGAGATTGAATGAAACTTTTTTATTGGTAGGTATTTCTTCTTTTTTTTTTTGTGGAGTAGTTGTTTTCCGGGCTCTCTAGTTTATTTATTTCGAACTTTACTTGAAGCTTTGACCATTGTGGGCTCTGTTGTGGCAACGGTTTAGCTCTAATTGTGCATGTTAAGACCTGGTAATGGTTTGTGCGTGAGTATACTTTGCTAACTTATGAGATACTTAAAACAGCTTATTCATTCATTTAGTACAAAGTATAGGATCAGATAAATTGTGAGGATGGATTATGTCGCTTCAAGTTCTTCTTTGGTTTTTCCCCATCACTCTTCAATGGAGAGTTTAATAAAAATGTGAGATAAGATGGTAATAGAAAAAGCATGAAGAAACATTTCGAATGAATCGTAGGCCTTTCGATTTTACTAAACCAACGCCTTTTCTAAATTCACTTTTGCTGGTCAACAATATTTATTGCATATTGTTTGGAAGCAAGGGAGCAGCAGAGAACGATGTAAGGAAGGAAGTATGCAAGGAAAGAGGAAAATAAAAGGGGACTCACTCTGTTAATAGAAGTGCTATGTATGTTACAAGACTCTTCGTAATTGTTAGGGCGGTCGCTATACACAGCGGTAGGGTTTGGTATCCATATGCTTAACCTTAGACAAACTAACACACTTACATACCCGTACATACATATCTACAACATTGTCCAGAGGGATTTTCATTTATTTATTTATTTATTGCCGTTCATGGTTCGCACCGAAGCAAGCACATTTGATCCAAGAAATGACTTGAATTTATACATCACGACGATAAAGTCAAGTAAGCACACGTTTGAGACATACAAAACGAGATAAAGCGAGTTAAATATGCATGACTGTATGGCTGCTCAAATTGTAACAATTTGCATTAAATTAATTGATTTAGGAACTAAGGATACGAAGCGTTCGTTTAAGGCTCTATGAGAATTTCGGTTCATCAGGAAACGTGCCGAAAAATTAAATAATAACTCTTCCTCTAGGGGGCTCTCTCTCTCTCTCTTTCTCTCTCTATCTCGTTGGAGTTCACTGTTAGTCTCTTCAAATAATGATGAGAATATCTTAAATTCAAATAATAAGTACAATAAGTAATATTTTCTCATAAGGAATTAAAAATTAAAGAGCATAGAATCGGGCTGTGAAGCCATCAAAGTTCTTTTCAACATGTATGGATTCAGTTAAGATATCTCTTCGCTTTTTTCTTCGGGATCAAACGTGCAAAATTGCTATACATTCACGCATAAAAGGCATTATTAAATAGATATAAGACCATATATCAGAAGCCAACGAGAAGCCTCGAGCGAGCCACAAAGCACCACCACCACCAAATCTGCTGTGCTACTCCGTCTTTATCGACCAACACAAATGACAATGACAGCAACAAAGGGAAGCGGAAGTCGAAGACATAACACATTTTACCAGCAAGAAAAATTGCACAGAATGAAGGATGTGAAATGTGTACACACACGAGAAAAAGAAGAACGTGTACTCCAGAGCAACATTCTGTACTGTAAGAGAAGCACATTGTTTGGTGGCAGTGAATGGAAGTCAGTGGCGTACACATAAAATGATTTTTGAGGGTTCCAACCTCTCTCGCTCTCTCTTTCTCTTCTCTCTCTCTTCTCTCTCTCTTCTTTTCTCTCTCTTTTCTCTCTCTCTTCTCTCTCTCTCTTTTCTCTTCTCTCTCTTCTCTCTCTTCTCTCCTTCTTTTCTCTCTCTTTTCTCTCTCTTTTCTCTCTCTTTTCTCTTTCTTCTCTCTTCTCTCTTCTCTTCTTTCTCTCTCTTTCTCCTCTTTCTCTCTCTCTTCTTTCTCTCTCTCTCTCTTTCTCTCTCTTTCTCTCTCTTTTTCTCTCTATTTCTCTCTTTCTCTCTTTTCTCTCTCTTTCTCTCTCTTCTCTCTTTCTCTCTCTTTCTCTCTCTCTTCTCTCTCTTCTTTTCTCTTCTCTTCTCTCTCTCTTCTTTCTTCTTTCTCTCTCTCTTTCTCTTTCTCTTCTCTTTCTCTCTCTCTCTCTCTTCTCTCTCTCTCTTCTCTTCTTTCTCTCTTTCTCTCTCTTCTCTCTTCTCTCTCTTCTTCTCTTCTCTTCTCTCTTCTTTCTCTCTCTCTTTTCTCTTCTTCTCTCTCTCTCTCTCTCTCTTCTCTTCTTTCTCTCTCTTTCTCTCTCTCTCTTTTTCAGTCTTCTCCTCTTTTCTCATTTTCTCTTCTCTCTACTCTTTCCTTCTCTCTACGCTTCTCTCCTTGCTCTCTAAGGATCTATTTCACGTCTGACTTCTTTGCCTTCGTTCGATATTTCTCATTTTCCTTTTTCTCTGTATACAAGTTTTACTTTTACAATCTCTACTTTTCCTCTCTAGCCATTTCTCATCACCTGCTCTCGAGTGAAGTTGTAAGGACTCAAAATCGATTCAGATGAATTCATTTGCCTTCGTTGTATTTTGCTTTTCCTTTTTATTATCTGCATTGTTAATTTGCTATTTTATGCATTTTCCTCTCGTACGCTCTCTCACTATCGCTACTCTAAGGTTGAAGGTCATCAAAATCGAAAAATTATCACCGGGAATAAATGAATTCGTTTTGCGTTTGTTGGATTTGCTTTTAATTCGCTTTTACTTATCTGGCTTGCTTGAACAAGTTTTATTTTACTTCATTTGGTCTCGTTAGAAATAACTTCTGGGAACAACTGAAATTGCAGGTACATCGAACGGAATTTAGGATCATCAAATCGTTTCGACAAATTAAAAAAGCAGGACATCACGCAGTAGGATTAATATTGAACGTCTCAGTGTGAAATTTTTGCCGTTTTTATAGGAATTCTTTAGAACTCCTCTAAAGCTATTTCATGGAAAGTACTATATTTTCTCAGTTGTTTTTCTGCTTCTTTGGTTCTGGGTTAAAATGACAAATTATACTTCTGGGAGAAAAGATGAAAATTGCTGTGTCAATAGAAGAGAATTTTGCGATCTAAATTCGCTTTTCTGCACAAGTGGCAGGGACGCATTCAACGGAAAGAGGAGCAATATTGAAGACATCAAGGTGACTCAGAAACTTATTTGCCCTTACTCTTAAGCGGACACGCGGACACTCCTCTTAAGCGGACACTCCTCTTAAGCGAACACCCCTCTTAAAAGGATACTTTTTGGGAAAGCTCTAGTATTTCTGCATCCCAAAGTATTTTTGGTCGTAGTGTCCTACTTGAGAGATAGTAGGTACACCATGATTATTTTAAGGCGGCCGCTCTGCCTAGCCACTCTTAATGTAAATTGGCCCTCTATCAGGAATTGACGCTCTTAAAATAATTTCGTATGGAAAACTCGTCGGAAATATGACAAGAAATTTTTCTCTCTTTCTTACGGCAGGTGAAGCGGTCAATAGCGATAAATGGACAACGATTACTTTATAATCAGCGATTATTATCACCTTCTTTGTTAACAATAGTATTCAGTGAAAGCCGACTTAGCCCTAGATATGCCAGTTGTTTATGTTTCTTTTTCTTTTTAGTCAACGACACATTTATGTCCACTTTTATGAAAATAAAATCTTTAAGTATGTACAGAATTTATGAAAAAAAAAGTGCATTAAAACCTATATTAAAAAGGTCCGCTTTAATTTTTCTTAAAATATCTATGAGGTACACTGTACTGCATGTAGAGTGAAACTCTCTATCTAAAGTTGTTCTAAAATAAAATCCAATAAATTAAAATTTGCATTCAAATGGTCTTAACCCTTTAACGCATACGGCACAAGCTGTCCCGCATAAATTTAACGATTTATAGAATTGCTGTAAATAAATGCAGAAATCGCTAAAACGATGTGAGGACAAATTTTTCCCTTATGCCTTAAAGAGTTAAAGCATTCAATATCTGTTCTTTATTTAACTGCTTTCCTTTTAGATCAGGCTTGAGATTGGGGCACAAAAATTAAAAAGTTTAGGGCCTCAATATGGATTGATGCGTCTTTGATAGGTAGAAGTCCTTTAAAAAAAATACATTGAACTCTAATCCTTTTTGAATTTGGGCGGATAAAAGCGAAAATCATTCGCAAGGATTAAATCAAAGTATAGAGCTCAAAAGTTACTCGCGTCTCTTTACTGAATTCTTTTTTTCTTTATTATTATTATTCTTCATTAAGAGGACTTTTTTCCGCATTTCAGAGCTTGATCCACTCGAAACTGTTTACTTTTCTTCCTCAATGCTTTTAAGTACGTTTTCTTATTGCTCGCACACACACAAACACACACAAAAAGGAGAAGAACAAGAAGAAATAAAATAAAGTTTTTATGAATTTTCATTGCAGTCTTTTATTTCCTTGCCTCGGTTAAGTCGATTTTTATTTTGCCTGCAACCAAAGATGCTGAGGAGTTCGCTCGCTCGCTCGTTCTTTCGTTGGTTCGTTCGTTCGTCCTGCAAGGTTGCATGACTGTGAAAATTTCAGAAGGAACATCGACCAGTCTATGAAGTCGTTATTATTCTTTTGACTTTTCGGGCTTTAAAAATCAGTTGAGAGGATAAAAAAAGCAAGCAGCTCAATGCAATCTTAGCTCTTTTAAGATGCACCTCAAATTCTCTGGTTGGCATTACCCACCACCGCAGGCTGTTATTGTGGTTGTTGTTGTTGTGTTGTTTCATTGCTATTTCCTAACAAATTTTATTTTCCTTTCGAGCATAAGATGAACGAGTGTATGTACATTTTTTGGGATACCCTTTTTTATACATGTTTACAGCTTTCCCTGTCGCCGCTTAAAAACACTAACGGTTCACGCAGCACCCACACCACACCACACAACGCCACACAACAAAACACATCACCACATAACACCACATTGAGTCCCCGGGCTTCCTCTAACAGGGCTTCTTCGTCACAAATTTATGCAATTTTATTAATGGAATTTTTATGTTGCACTCTTTTAATTTGATTTCGCCCGTGAATTGGAGCATGTGGCAATGCAAGGCCAAAGGGTTAGGGGGAAGGGAATTAGAAAAACAAATGGCCGTCTTTTTTGGGAAATTGTTGAAAATTTGATATCATTTAATTCATTTTTTATAATTTTTTTTAAATTTTAAAATTTTATAAAATTTTAGTTAAAAAATTTTTTTTTGATTGTTTTTAAATTTTAAAAAAATATTTAATTATAAAAATTTTTTAATATTTAATATTTTTTTTAAATTTTAAATATTTAATTAAACAAATTTTTTTAATATTTTTATTTTTTTAAATTAAAAAAAAAATTTTTTTTAAATTTTATTTTTAATTTTTTGTTTTTTATATTTTTTGTTTTTTTTTTGTTGTTTTCTATATTTTTGTTGTTTTTTATATTTTTGTTATTTTTTATATTTTTTATATTTTTTATATTTTTTATATTTTAATTTTTATATTTTATTTTTATATTTTTTATATTTTTTATATTTTTATATTTTATATTTTTTATATTTTTTATATTTTTTTATATTTTATTTTTTTTATATTTTTTTATATTTTTTTATATTTTTTTATTTTTTATATTTTTTATATTTTTTATATTTTTTATATTTTTTATATTTTTTATATTTTTTATATTTTTTATATTTTTTATATTTTTTATATTTTTTATATTTTCTATATTTTTGATATTTTTATTCCTTTTATCATATATTTTTATGTTAGTTTGAATTTTTTTTTTTCATATTTATTATTTATAATTAATTATTTTTTTTTTGGCTTAATAGAAAGGGTATCTTAAGATAGAAAAGGGCATGTTTTCCTGATTTGGTTTTTAGAGATATGAATATTTAGTCTATTTACATATTGACAACAATAATGTAAAGTGTTCCATTAACATAATCGCAGAGTTTTGCTTCCCCAGGGTCGCACCCGACTTTTAACTTTGTCATGAGAAATGAATTTCTTTATTTTTTATCTGAATGTAGAAATTTATTGTGTTTATTGTGAAAGTATTTGCTTCATATCTGAGTATCGACCATTAGGATTTTAAGAATTGAAAAACTCTTCCATACAAACATCTTCGAGAACATTTCACCCTACAAGGTGTCAATTATTTATTCATTTATAATTGAATTAGTGAAAAAAAAAAAAAAATTGACGAGATATCCAGTTGAAATGTTTTAAGTTATAATTCATGCACGTGAGAAATTTCGAAAACAGTGGAGCTCCTCTCCTTCAAATCAATCGATCAACATTAGATTTCTTTTTTTTTTTTTACAACGCACTCTAAAAATGCTTTCGGAGCAGATTTTTCATATCTTCTCTATACTAGGCTGTCATTTCATTTAATGGAATTTCGGCCAAAAAAGTAGCTTAGACGTCGAAACAATTTGTCTTGCCTCAAAAGTGATGAACAAACCTTAATTGAACGGTCATTTCGACGATGGCAGCTGCTGTTTTGTTAATTACACTGGAATGGAATGTGTTTTAATTTCCTTGGATTATAAGTTGATTGCTAATGACTTTAATAAAGCAGAGAAAGCGCATCGAATAGCAGTAGATTATGGACAGTATTGAGTATGCTTCTGGTTTTGAATTTTTAAGTAAATTTTTAAATTCGATTCCAAAAAGAAATCTTAGAAATTGAGATTAATTGCCCGCCGCCAGTTTTGCTATCTTGGACGAAATATCTCATAAAAATATAATCGTTTCAGAAGGAAAAAAAAACAAAGAATATCTTAATCCTGCTGAACTTTCATATTTAAGCTGCTATGGAAGCCAGGAAAAATATTTTCACTTTTATAATGGCAGAAAAAAGGTAAGAAAAATAATGTTGGCAACCTTCATTCGGGATATGTGTTTTGGACTGGACCTCAAAGTCCTCAAATCATAGCTAATTCCAATCGATATTTTGTCCGATGACTTCAACTAAAAGGATTTCAATTGAAAGACGAGTGATAGTGAAGCGCTTTAAATTGCTCCAAAGGATTCTTGGAAGTCTGTTGGAGCTGTCTAGGAAAAGCAACAAAACAAACGAATTTTCTCTGGTAAATTTAACACAATATCGTCATAACAAAATCGATGAGAAAGACGCATTCTATTCTGTTCTTAATCTACACATAGTTTTGATAAATGATTCGAAAAGAGCATACCACCAACTCAATGGCAGAATGTCAACTTAATCTCTGTATGGCTAGCTTTCGAAACTAATAAAATCCCTTGGCCAATTGTCCTAGAAAGTTCGCATTAATTTACTGAATTTTAAAATAATTGATTATTCTCGTTGTTAGCGTTCAAAATACTACATGATTAAACATGCTGTAAGTAATGTCGATTTAAGTTAACTATAATAACTCCCACACCTTCCCCATCTTCGTTTTAGTAAAAAAAAAAAAAATTATAATAATAATGATCAGAAATAATAAAATAAAGCGAAATAAAATAAACTAAAATAGCAGCTCTTTAATGAAACTTACAGTTGATGTGTTTTTAAGGCAATTCCACACCCGAATGCAAGCACTTACCTGGAAAAAAGAGAAAGAAACATTTTATAAAGCTTGGATGGATTATTATAATAATTCAGATAAAGTACTTTAAGTCGAAATTTTTCTTCTTAATTTTTTCTATTTTATTTATTTAACGCACGTGCAGAAGATCAAAAACGAAATATAAAAAAAGGGTTAACCTACAGACCTTCTTGGTGGGGAGCCACCACCACCACCACCCATCAACGCAAAATTGTCCCACACTTGTATTTTATATTCGCACCAGCCTTACATGATGGATTCACTTAATTATCGTGAGTGGCTGACATTTTTCTCTTCCACGAATTTCACTCTCACAATGGAAATTGCTCTGAATATTTTCAGTTTTCTTTACTGGGAAAAAATTACAAATAAGGCGAAGGTCATGAAATCCCAAGTTTCCATTATTTCCCCGAAGCTTACAATGACGAGGGGAAAAACTTGCTTTCGAAAAATGCGTTTGACAGCGTCAGCAAGTTCATTATGATTAATGATTTGAACTTTTTTTTATAGACCCTAAAAAAATAATATAAATATACACAACATGTACACAAGAAATAAAAGAAAAGAAGATTGAAGTGAAAGTGAAGGGGAAAAAATATTTTGCGAGACGTTAACAGATTACCGGTCGTACGAAAAAATTGACATCCGAAAACATTAGCTAGCAGTAATTAAACATTCCTTGATGCAAACAATCATTGGAGAGACAATTTGGCATCATTTATTATGTTGGTCAACAACGAAAACAAGCTGATGCAATGAAATCACTCTCTTACTAAATCTTCATCCTCCCAACTCCTCTTCCATAAAAAAATTCTTTTCTTCTTCTCTTCATCTCTTTCCTCACCATCTTATATTTCTATATTTCTATCTTTCTCTTATCTTTCTCTTATCCTTCTCTTATCCTTCTCTTATCATTCTCTTATCCTTCTCTTCTCTTTCTCTTCTCTTTCTCTTCTCCTTCTCTTCTCTTTCTCTTCTCCTTCTCTTCTCCATCTCTTCTCCATCTCTTCTCCTTCTCTTCTCCTTCTCTTCTCCTTTTCATTCTCTTCTCCTATTCTTCTTCTTATCTTCTTCTTATCTTCTTCTTATCTTCTTCTTATCTTCTTCTTATCTTCTTCTTATCTTCTCCTTCTCTTCTCCTTCTCTTCTCCTTCTCTTCTCCTTCTCCTTCTCTTCTCCTTCTCTTCTCCTTCTCTTCTCCTTCTCTTCTCCTTCTCTTCTCCTTCTCTTCTCCTTCTCTTCTCCTTCTCTTCTCCTTCTCTTCTCCTTCTTTCTCTTCTTCTCCTTCTCTTCTCCTTCTCTTCCTTCTCTTCTCTTCTCCTTCTTTTCCTCCTTCTCCTTTCTCTTCTCCTTCTCTCTTCTCCTTCTCTTCTCCTTCTTCTTCTCCTTCTCTTCTCCTTCTCTTTCCTCTCTTCTCTTCTTCTTCCTCTTCTTCCTCTTTTCTATCTTCTTCCTTTCTTCCTTTCTTCCTCTCTTCTCGTCTTCCTTCTCTTCCATTTCTTCCTCTCTTTCCTGTCTTTCTGTCTTCTCTCTTCTTCTTCCTCTCTTTCTGTCTTCCTCTCTTTCTTTCTTCCTCTCTTTCTGTCTTCCTTCTCTTTCTTTCTTCCTCTCTTTCTGTCTTTCTCTTCTCTTCCTCTTCTTTCTCTCTTCTTTCTTCCTCTCTTTCTGTCTTCCTCTCTTTCTGTCTTCCTCTCTTTCTGTCTTCCTCTCTTTCGTCCTTTCCTTCTTTCTTCTTCCTCCTCTTTCTCTCTCTCTTCTGTCTCCGTCTCTTACGTCTTCTCTCTCTTCATTTCTCCTTTCATTCTTTCGTTCTCCTTTCTCCATCTCACGTCTCCGGTTCACATCTAACTCTGTCTCTCTCTAAATGCCCATTCAAAATTCACTTTCGTCTTTCGTTTATAAGTTTTTCATTAAAATTTTAAAATTTAGTGATGTCACTTAGGAGCAAAATTATTTCTTTTCAATTACAAAAAAAATAAAAAAGGGCAATTACAGAGCGGAAGAAAAACCGGATTACCGAAAATGCGATAAATTATAAACATATGATGCACGAAATCATCTCATTTAGATGAGACGAAGGCAAAAAATTAACAAAAATCAAATCCTGTACGGTATCCCACACAACCAAGGACCACGACCAACGGTGGCTGATAAATAAGGCCAACAGTGTTAATGATTAAAGTCCAAAAGGCAACAGCCCAGCGGCGATTTGGTAATGGGTAAAATTCTGTTTTTTTGTTGTTTTTTTTTTAATTTTTTTAAATAGAGAAAATACAAAAAGGAAACCCCACCAATTTACCGCTTTCAAAGTGCAAAGTGTCAACAATAGCATTGACATTGCATCATCCGAAAGCCACGGTACACCAAAAGAATCGACGGGAATTCCTCCTCCGAATTAACTCCTTCCTTTTCAATATCATTACAAGCGCCAGCAACATCATTACGAAGCACACACACAATCTATCAGCAACATGTCGGTAAACTCACATTCCCGGCCATCACGTGATACAACGATGCGTAAGAGGCAAGAAAATTTATACCTAAACATTCATATACAGTCATGTGAAAAATAATAGCGACAGTACCATAACCTTTTCTCAATGTTGAAAAAATCAAGGTTGTTTACGATTTTCTCGACTGTTGCTCATTACACAATGTTGTACTGAAACGGGACTTTAGATAACATGAGTTTTTTTTACCAAAACTTCTAGCAGAGCCATTTGCTAGCTTGTTTTGCTAGGCAACACACGTTTTAAGTTGTGCGAAATAATAGGGACACGATTAATTTATTTTGATAAAAAGATGTTTAGCAGTGTTTAGCTGTTAAATAAGCAATTATCGGTGGATTAATAAGATCCTTATTTAAAAACAAATCAATTTCTCATAATACTCTACAAGGGATAGCTTTTGAGAAGCAATATTGGCCGCGGAAGGTCCTTTACCTTAGCCGAAAGAAAAATAGTGCAGAAAATTAAGAATCGAGGAAAGTCGATAAGACTTATATCAAATATCATGCAGTGCTCTTAAAATAAGATCTTCGATGCTTTCCATCATGTCCAAAAACTAGACACAATAGGAAGAAAACGAACATTTTCAAAAATTTTCGACAAGGGGCTTGACTAATGTTCCGAGCAAAACCCTTCTAAATGTTCAAATGGACTGCAACTTGAAGTGGATGCCTTAACTACATTCCGAACTATCCGGGAAAGCCTTCAACAAGATGTTCTGGAAGGCTGGTCTGGAAATCAGGACCTTTTTGTCCGTCAACTACATAGTACTAAAGTTTTATAACAACCAGCTCTTTTTGAAATAAAAATACATTTAAAACAAACAAATAAACCAAAACAAATTTGTTCGGATCTAACGGTAAACATTATTTCTTCCATTTTAAGGCAAAACATATGATCCCAGGTACACCATTCCCCGAATTTTTTGCAGAAGATGAGTGTAAGAAAATTTCAACTTTTGTACTATGTAGTTGACGGACAAAAAGGTCCTGATTTCCAGACCAGCCTTCCAGAACATCTTGTTGAAGGCTTTCCCGGATAGTTCGGAATGTAGTTAAGGCATCCACTTCAAGTTGCAGTCCATTTGAACATTTAGAAGGGTTTTGCTCGGAACATTAGTCAAGCCCCTTGTCGAAAATTTTTGAAAATGTTCGTTTTCTTCCTATTGTGTCTAGTTTTTGGACATGATGGAAAGCATCGAAGATCTTATTTTAAGAGCACTGCATGATATTTGATATAAGTCTTATCGACTTTCCTCGATTCTTAATTTTCTGCACTATTTTTCTTTCGGCTAAGGTAAAGGACCTTCCGCGGCCAATATTGCTTCTCAAAAGCTATCCCTTGTAGAGTATTATGAGAAATTGATTTGTTTTTAAATAAGGATCTTATTAATCCACCGATAATTGCTTATTTAACAGCTAAACACTGCTAAACATCTTTTTATCAAAATAAATTAATCGTGTCCCTATTATTTCGCACAACTTAAAACGTGTGTTGCCTAGCAAAACAAGCTAGCAAATGGCTCTGCTAGAAGTTATTGGTAAAAAAAACTCATGTTATCCAAGGTCCCGTTTCAGTTCAACATTGTGTAATGAGCAACAGTCGAGAAACTCGTAAGCAACCTTGATTTTTTCAACATTGAAAAAAGGTTTTGGTACTGTCCCTATTATTTTTCACATGACAGTATATATACACACACACATACATATATGGACACATACAAAGAGGCAAAATGTTGAACGGACTGAGGAGTGTGCACTTGGCCAACAAGCGAACCAACCGACTTAACCAATCAGTTCCAGTCACCGACAGCACCAGTGGTGACAGTAACGGCATCCCAATTTCGCCTTTTTGGCGGCAGTCTCTCTTTAGCGATTTCAATATGGTTTATTGTCGGTCGGCCGGTCGCATTGGTAGTTATTGTTGTTGTTGTTGTGGTTCCGTTGTTCCGTGCTGTTGTTGTTCTGCTTCGCTGCAACGTCAGGTCAACAACCATTCGCATATTTTTGTTGCAATGGTTGTTGTCTTTCTTGTTATTGTTATTGTTATTTCGCTTTGTTTTTGTATCATTATTGTTAAGTTTTTGTTGGTATCGGTGGTCGGTGTTGTTTGCGTTTTGTGTAATTGTTGCGGTTCGTTGCTTGCTCGGTTTATTCGATTATACTACACTGTGTGTACGCGTAGTCAACGGGCGTTAGTATTGACCGCACTATTGCCCCTTCGCTCTTGCTCGCGCTCATTATATTACAATTAACCTGTTTTAACATGAATGCGAAATGTAGCAAACTAGTTTGAAGTTCGAGAAATAAATCGCAAAGTTATTAGTTTATGAGAAAATAAACAGAAAAGTTGAAGAACACAAAAGAAGATGAAGAGCACATTTCGTTCAAACCATATTAACAGCCAACCACTTGTTGGCACGATAGTTTTTTTTTTTTTAATGGCATTATTTAAACTATCTGATGATATCTATCTGAAGGAAAATATCTAGAAATCATCGCATCACATCACTTTGACGTCACAAACGAATCTTCATTTGTTCAAAATCGGCATTTCTTCTTATCTGATTGTCAGCTTAACTTATCTGGCATGTGCGTATGTATGAAGAATGTTTGATTGTGAAACGAGAACACATTTAAAGCACTCAATTAAGAGAATATTGATTGCCTTGATTGAGATTAAAATCATTTGAATGAATGGTCTTTTTACAATTCACGTGCCATCAAATAAGAAATTATCATTATTGATATTCACGCTTTCGACGGTCTTTTTTAAGGGGTCCTTAAGTCCTAAATAAAGTTAAGAAGTTGTCCACTAGGGTGGACCAAATTTGATAAATTCGTTTAATTTTGCGATCCGCCCCCGCAAAATATAGTAGAGGGCAACAGAAAAGGGAAATGAAAAGATTTAGATCGATCGGACGTCATTTAGGGGGTGCTCAACGAGGTCAAAGTTCAGAAAGATGATTTTGTAAACTCATGCCGCTAGTACAAATAACAAAAATTAGCACTTACATTTTTCTAAATATCTCAAAAACTAATTAAGGTAGGAAGACGAAACAAACGTTGGCTGATTCCTAATGCAACAGGAAATTCCAAAATATTTTTTCTAATTTTTACACTGAGAAATTTTTTTTCACAAAACTTAAAAGGAAATTTTAAAAGTTTTTTTCAGTGTATTTCTGGCGCTAAACCACTTTTTAAATATGTTTCGAAAATTTCTCAAGGAATTATCTTTTATCAAAAGAAAATTCATCAAATTCGGAAGTATACTTTTTGAGACATTGACAAAAAAGTAAGCGAACACTAGCGCCCCCTAAATGACGTCCGATCGATCTAAATCTTTTCATTTCCCTTTTCTGTTGCCCTCTACTATATTTTGAGGGGGCGGATCGCAAAATCCGACACAAAATAATTTTCCCCATACAATTTTGGACCACACTCTATTGTCCACTTTTGTTTTCCCTTCATTTCAATCAAAGAATGAAATGAATTTTCATGAAATTCGTGTCAATTTAGGAGCAATGATCCATAAATCGTAAAAAAAATTGAAAAAATTTTTAAATTTTTGAAATTTTTTAAAAATATTTTAAAATATTTTTTCCACAAGATGGAGTTTTTTTCGGGCCAAATATTACTACAGTCTATTACTTTTCTCCATAATTAAACCTAGAAATTTATCATAAGATGGTCTACGGCATAAAGAATTAAGCTATAGAAAAAATATGTGCAGCTTAATTCTCGGCCACACTAGCAAATCTAAATGTAGCGACGCACACTAATCAATCACTTTCAGGAACTGCAGTTAAAATTTTGTTACCATTCGATAGCCCCCAAAATGTGTCACAGTTTTATCAACAGTGCCGCAAAATTTTTTTGTGGCAAAAGGGAATTCAATTTTAGGAACAAAAAATCCTATAGAATCGGATGCTCTAGTGAAATGTAGCGCATTTAGAAGCGTCGATCTCTGCCGGTTATAGCTTTCTCATTTATTCACGAATATTTTTTTTATCGCATGCGAATCTCGAAAGTGGTATGGCGACTTTGTTTTATTGACTTTGTTTGTTTTTTTTTTTTTTTTTTCTGTGCGCAATAAAAAATTTAGACGCACATAATTATTAATTAAATGAACAGCAAAGCAAGCGAGCGGGGAATGAATAAAGGGGAAAATGAAAAATCTGTAATGGCGAATTTTTTTTTTTTTTTTTTTGCTTTTCTTACTGCCGTTGGCTTTCATGTGTACAGAGCAAATAAATCAAAAATTAACAAGAAAATAAATAGACAATTTAAAAATCCATTAACGTGTTCAAAAGAAAAGAAACAAAAAAAAAAAAAAAAAAAGCTACAATGAGAAGGTCGTAACCTAAAAAATAATAATAATAATAAAAATAAGATGGGCTTAAAGTTTATTTTCCTTTCAAAGCGCTAATGATTATTGATTCGAAGAAAATGTTTACGAAACGAATGAATTTACTAGTAAAATAATTCAAGGTGACGGATATTGGTGTTCTGTGTGTTTTTAATATTTCTCAAGAACCGCACTTAAAATCAGAGTCTGATGATTTTAGAAAACGTCGGAACAAATTTTTTCCCATTAAGACGGAACTAAAATTTTAATAAAAGCGTTTATATAAGAGTCCTTTGAGTCATCTGTTTCCTACTATTAAAGATTGCGAACTCTTCTGTCGTCTTCTCTCTTCGATAACTGACGAATAGATAAAGTGGAAAAAAAATTATAAAAAATTATAACAAATAAGTAATTTTAAATAAATTATAAAACCTGAAATGAACAACGAAACACCATTAAATTGACACTGAACAGCGAAACGAACACACAATTCTATCCATATGCAAATTATGTGCAATGGAACCGCATAAAACGAAAGAAAAAAATACATTTTTTGATTTTTTGATTTTCATTATGCCTTTTTTTTTGTTGAAAATAAAAATAAACTACAAGTTGTATTTCATGTGTAAAACGCAAGTTCAAAATGTTTACTACATTTTGAGAAGCAAATGAAAACAAATTTTCCGGCAATCGCACGCTGAAATTAAATAAGAGCAATTGAGAGCACTAAGCACGGTCATGTCCGACTAAGAAGAAGTATTAAACGAGTTCTAAATGGGCATGTCTGTAAAAAAAGTATACCTAAGGATAGATATTTATGAGTGTGAATTATCTTTAGAGGGGATAGTGACTACGATTTGCGTAGATCAGGAAGAAAGATACTATGCCAAAGGACTAAATTAAATCTATAAAAAAAATTATTTAAATAAAAAAATAATAAATAAAATATAAGTAATTTAAAAAAATTAAAAAAATTAAAAAAATTTAAAAAATTTTAAATAAAAGAAATAAAAAAATAAAAGAAATAAAAAAATTAAAGAAATTTAAAATTAAGAGAAATAAAAAAATAAAAAATAAAAAAAACAAAAACAATAATATTAAATTAAAAAATTAAAATAAAATAAAAAAATTAAAAAATTATAATAAAATAAAATAAAAATCAAAATATATTAAATTTTAAAATATTGAAATAAATTTAATAATGAAATTAAAGAAATAGTATAAATGAAATAAAATAACTAAAATTTAATAGATAAAAATAATAAAAACTTATACAAATAAATAAATAGACAGATAAATCAAAAAATTAATACATACAATGAAAAATAAAATAAAATAAATACTTAAATTAATTAATAGATAAACATATTTAAAAAAATAATTAATTTAATTAATTAATTAATAAATATATAAGTATACAGTGGTCGTGCAATATAACGAATCTTATGTTGCACGGCTTGTTCGTAAGTTAGAAAAATTCGTTATATTTGACAGTAAATTTTTGCACCAAAATCTTCCCTTTTCAGGCAATAACAAGCTTTTATTTAAAAAAAGGACCCGTTTACACAGATTTAGTTTAAAAAAATCGGTTATTGCTGATTGTTTTTTAGTTGACTTCAACTTTTTTTGAACAGCCAGCTCCTGCAACTCTCTTAACATTAAGACTTTTGAGCATTCGACATTATTTTGTATTGCCCATTCAACAATATTTTCTAAATAATTTACTGCACATTCGTGCTTAATAGTAAATCCATTATCCTTTATGTTTTCGTCTAGTTCACTCTCCTGCTCGTCATCACTTTAATCAGAGTCTACCCCAGCGTTGCCAGAACGTTCCGCATTTTGCGGGATTGTCCCGCTTTTTGGCCTAAAACTATAATGTCCCGCCGGACATGAAAAATCCCGCTTCTTTTCAAATATATATGGAAACTAACTTTTAGTTTGTTAAAGATAAAAAAGAAATCTTAGATTCGGTGAAAGGGTCAGAAAAGTACAAATAAATTTGAAATAATCTACTAATGTAACAAAATGTAAGAAATTAAAAAATAATTTACTAACGTAACGAAATGTTTAAAATCTTTGAATGCGAGCAATAAAGCCATAGAAAGAAAAAGTAATTCTGAATATACATAATTAATACTTTGTTAAGGGGTTTTTGTTGGAATTCCACATTTGTTGTCTCGCGAAAGTAAATTTAAATTTGTCCCGCAATTGCTTGTGAAATCCCGCATTTTTTGGATAAATTTTTAAAAAATCCCGCTTTTTAAGAAATTTCATCTGGCAACGCTGGTCTACCCCGAGCTTTCTTTGCCAACAAACGCCGTGTCGATGCTTGTTTTTTCACGCAATATAACGGCGACATACATAAATTGAATACACAAGCATGCCTACATAGTCATAAATACAAGGAATTGGCTTGCAAAAAAAAAAAAAAAAATATTCGTTATATCGAACAAAATTTTAATTTCGTTCGTAATATAGAACCTTCAATGCAAAATTTTAAGCTGTTCGTTAAATCACGAATTCGTAAAAGCGAGTGTTCGTTATATTGGACGACCACTGTATATAAATAACTGATCTCCTTCGATTCGATAAGTCTGCTTTTGGCGAGAGCTTACGTAAATAATTTCCCCAAAAATGTTACAAAACTCCTTTCGATTCGAATCGACCCATTGAGCATGTAGCTCCCCGCTCGCATGTACAAAATAAACATGCCCGATAAAACTCGAATCGTTGAATTTATTGTTGAACGACTCATGCATAAGTACCTACCCAAAAAATTAGTAATAAGCGCATGAAAAGTTGGGCTTGTCACTTCTGTGTTTGTGCTAAATGGCATGAAATTTTTGCTTTTAGTTTCGGATATTACCTTTTTGTCCCCTTTTTTTCTGTTTCGGCTTATTTTCGTTTCTGTTTTTGTTTTTGTTTACTAAGTTTCTCGTTAATAATGAAAGAATGTTTCTAATTGGGAGTCAAAAATCATCTTATGTGACGTGATTTCGAGTAATTAGCCTTGAGAGTTTTACTTTATTTTAATTTTTTTTCTTTTTTTCTTTAATATAATAAAGACGATGACCTTGAATGTCATCGTGATACAGAAAAAATATATAAAAAAAAAATTAAAAAAATTTAAAAATTTAAAAAATATTTTTAAAAAATTTAAAAAAAAATTAAAAAAAAGAAAATTTAAAAAAATTAAGTGGTAAGAGAATCGAATTAATCAAATTAAATTTTTGTTGGTAAAGACTAGACAAGAAAACTTTATTTCAAATTAAACACAAACAAAAAATGAAATGGCCCATCACACAGCCGCGGCCGGCCAATGACCCCAGAGTAAGAGTAATTTTCAAAAGCCAATAACTGCCAATAAGAAATTAAATACAACACAAACGATAATGTAAAATGAAATAATAAACAAACGAACAAACAGTCAAGTAAACAGACAACATCAGAAGCGATATGGTGTTATGGCGTCAAACGAAATATTCGCCATTTTTTTGTTGCTTTTGTTTTTACCCGAGCCAATGGCACACGCAAGCCCACAACAACACGTCCCCCCTCAAATGAATTTTTCGTTTGTTTTTCGCATCGCTGGACGGCCGTTGGAGCACTTCAGTTTGATCGGCACTATTTAGCCGCGTCCAGACACGAAAAAAAACTTCATAAAAAACATATAAAAATAATAAATGAAAAGAAAAAAACACAAAAAACAAAAAAGTGTGGCAGCAAACAAGCTCAAATGAAATTTACAACACCAATTGGAATAAATCTTTAGCCATCATTTTGTCGCTTAGGTCGTGGCTAAAATGACTCAATCGTTCTCTTTTCTTCTTGTTATTCTTCTGTTTCAATATGTAATCAATCTGTAATCTTTTTTATATTTTTTTAATATATTTTTTAATTTTTTTTTATTTTTTTTTATTTATTTTTTTATTTTTTTATATTTTTTATTATTTTTTTTTATTTTTTATAAAAAAAAAATTTTTATTTTTTTTTTTTAAATTTTTTTTTATTTTTTTATTTTTTTTTTTTTTTTATTTTTTTAATATTTTTTTTATTTTTATTTTTTTATATTTTTTTTTATTTTTTTTTTTATTTTTATAAATTTAAAAATTTTTAATTTTTTTTTTATAATTTTTTTTTTAGTTTTTTTTCTATTTTACTTTGAATGAATTCTCGGAAAAAAAGGGAACGAATTGGCTTTATCGTATCGCTTTTATCAATTCACGTGGCTCAACGCAAACTTCCGGCTTTTTTGTTTGGAATTCGATAGGAAAGCTCTTTAATTTCTTTGTTATTCCATTTGTTTCGATCACCTTTCTCGCATACCTATTATTTTTCAAATAAATAATCATGTGAAAAAACAAACATTGGAGTAAAAAATAAAAATAGATAAATGGTTTCAGAAATCCTTCAGGCCGCAATTGGATTCAAAGATCTTCAATGAAAAACATCTATTCGTCTTTATTTAGAGCAAATCCAAAGACCTACATATATCTTGCCTAAGATGTCCTTTAATATAAAATTTTGAGTTGTGTCACTTTTTAGTTTTATACAAAAATTATAAAAAATAAAATAAAAAATCTTTAAGTACATTGGCAACTTTCCCCACTTAAACAAGAGCTTTAAGTCGATTTTGTCATCATTTTCCTTCTATTGATTGCGCGTTCCTTATGATCAGCCTTTTATTCATCTCTTGGCAATTTAACTTTGCTTGGCTGCTGCCGCTGAAAACTTGGCACTTGGCACAAACGGGACTCGAGCGGCTCTGCACCGGAATTGTTCGAAAAAATTGTAAGAGAAAAAAAATTCGTACAAAATTAAGCCAATAATTCTTTTTACACCATACATCATCGTAAAGTCGTAAAAAAAAACTTACTGAAACAGAGTTGCCATATTATTTTATTGTTTTTTTTTTTCTTTCTTTCTTTTCTTTTTTTTTTGCTACATATTCAAATACTATCGCTCTGACTTTATACCCTATCATACGACTACTATGTGTGCAGATCGATAGCTTTGCGTCCTTCAATATATCAGAGGGTTAACAGAAGAATTAGTGTAATAAGCACAAATAAGTTAATGTTGACTCAAAGTAATGTTTGTTTTGATGAATGAGCTGATTGGTTTGTAAAGTATACCGGATGTTCCGTTCGTGAAGGTCAACCGGTCGGGTTAGATGTTCATTTAGATATTTAATTTTCTCATCTTATTTTCAAAAAATTTATTAGACATATGGGGTACCAAATTAAAGGAAATCGATCCAGCATTTTGAATAAAATAAAAAATTAGGGTCTTAATTGGACACTTTTCATACCAAAATGGCTTCCAAAGTAAAAAAAAAGCTTGAAAGTTGTTGTTCATACTTCTTATTCGACCCTTGAAATAATTCATTTTAATTTTGGTTTGAATTCTTCGGGCTTCACATTTCATAACAGAAATGTTTGGACCCTGAGCCCGAAGAATTCAAACCAAAATTAAATTGAAAGTTTTTTTTTCCGAATTTTTCACTTTGACCGTTTATTTTTCACTCAATGGGTCAAATTTTTACCATCAATTTAATTTTTCCTAAAAGCACATACAATTGGCATTCAAACTGCATTTAAGTTTTTTTTTTTTTCTACAATAAACCATTATCGTGGGAGAGTTATTTTTCTCGACTTACTGCCTAAAATCTTGAAGCCCCTATAACTCCCCGCCTCCCATACGATTTGTTGTTAGTTCTGATCTCCTCTATCAGTTCCCGACCGCTTGACCTTAACAAACGGAACACCCTGTATATCAAAGTTTGGATCATTTAAGGTTCATTGAGTCGATCCCTTGTGTGACTATTTGTAAAAAAAAAAAAAAAAAAAAATATGATCTAAAATCTTTAGCTAACCTACAAGTCGACCTCGACCGAACGCAATTCATTCATCAGGATTCTCTCATTCCTGTTGGATTTCGCACATAGTGCAGGACCGAAAAAATGAATAAAAATGGAAACAGCGTTGAGTGCTTTTTATTGCTTGATTCACATGCTAAGCTCTATTGGAATTCGAGGGAAAGATGAGAGGAAAAATTCTGGCTCATTTTTTTTAATAGGTCTTTTTTGTTCGAACTGACGTTCACGATGCGAATGGATTTAAATTTTCAGCTCTTTGGGGCCTCCTTTTTTTTTATAGCTTTTCTGCGTGCTGTCTGGAGTTTTTAATTTCAGCGAGTTTGGTTTTTTCCATTACTTGTGATATTATTTTCTTTCGAGGATCCTATGAAAGCCTTAAGCCGGATTATAAGTAGAAAGGAGTTGAATTTATTTCAAGAGTGCGTTGAATTCTTAATGATTACGTTTAATAGAAGCAAAAATAATCAAAATATTTGCCATTATTGGGTCACACACATCTTTACCTCCAAGCTTTGATTCTATTTCTATTCTATATTATTAAATTTTGTCTCACAAATAGAACAACTTTTTGCCTTGAGATTTGAAATGAATCTTATAGGAAAATATATTAAATTATTCGTCCTAGTCCTTGATGGAAAGCTAATGAATCCCGTATTCATATGATTTAGAAACCTAAATTTCGGAAGGCATTGCAAGAACAACAAACCCATCAATGCATCTCAACTCACAGATCAACTACGTACGTATAATATTTCATCGAGTTAGGACGGCACCGCTGTGCTGGAGAAACCATCTTGCCCACCATATTCCATTCATGGCACGAAGTAAATCCTTTCAGAAAGCCCATAGCTCTCAACTGTGTCGCGTAGGTAATGTAATGTGTTTGTTCGTCCACAATGCGTCGTCGTCGTCGTCCTCGCCATCGTTGCCTGTTGTCGTCGTGCATGCAGTGATGCTTTTGAAATTGCCAGGCATTAGCATTCAATGCCGTAGCATTCAACGAAATTCGTTGTGCAATGTGTTCGCCATTTACCGAACACTTTGCAGCTCCAGTGGCGGCTCCAACGGCTCCTAGCAGCTCGCTTCTAAATCTGCTGCCACCATTTCATTGCGACTCGAACATGTAAAGCAATATTCCAGTCCAATCGCACAAGGTCTGGCAAATTGATATACCCATTCGAGGCACCATCGAATCATGTGACGTCATTCAGTTAGTCAGTCCGTACGTCAGTCAGTCACCCAGCCAGCCAGCCAGCCAACTAGCCCGTTGAATAGTTGATTTGGTTGGTTGGTTCGTTAGCATGATGCTGGTGGTGGTGGTGGTGGTGGCGGTGGTTGTACTTGCTGCTGCAGTGTTATCGCTATCGCTGCGCTTGAAGTCATCCATCGTCAATACACCAACAGGAGCACCTTCTTCCCATTCCGCCCCATTTCCCATTGGAGCATGGAATAGGATTCTAACATTTGTCGATTCGTGTCGCAGCATCATACGGTGCCACTGCCGCTGACGGTGCCGATTGCCATTTCTATACAACCCGAAGGTCTTTTATCTCAAACACATTACGTCACCTAAACTGCAATGGAATAAATTGAAAATTTCTCTTTTCAATAGACCACGAAATTTCAGGCTCAACTTAAGTGGAAGAGTAGCTGGATTGGTATTGTAAATTGATGTTTCGTAGACAAAAGCCGTGCATCGTTGTGAGGTGAATGTGCGTATATCGGATGCCGAATGTGATTTTAAGTGTGTGTGTGTGTATGTGTGTGTTGTGTGTGTGTTGGTAAGGCCATATGCCTACAATGAGTTGCTATTAAAAGCGCTGATTGACAGCATAGAAGAACTGAAGTGGAAGTATTTTGATTAAATATTATCATAAACGTTTCGACAAAGAATAGGATCGAATTTTATGATGAAACGTTTCTTCGGTCTTTAATGAACCTGGAAATTCGATTATGTTTTATAATTCACACCCATATTGAGTGCCTTTGAATAAGGAACTTTTTAGTTTTTATAAGAAGATTTCATATCCATCAAAAGTTAAAATGAACCGAAAAGTTTCTCACTTCAAGTCAATACCTTACATTCTACAATATATACACAGAGAAAAAAATCAACCAGAAATATTTTTAAAAATTTTTTCTTGCTGAAAAAATAAAGATTTTCCTTTTGAATCAACCATATTTTTGGTTGAATTGACATGATAATTTTCAAAAATGGATTTAAATTTAAATTGTTGAACTAACCACGGACATAATTGAAATGACAAGATTATTTTTAAAATAAAAAAAATAAAAGTTTCTAAAATACCTATAAAAGAAGAAATGTCGAAACAAATCTAATTAACGTTCAAAGCAAATGACCACAGAGCCCTCTGCTGAACATAACCCCAAAAAATTGCCATCGGATGGACTTCATCGATTTTGTTTGAATAAATATCTTATGTCTTTTTTATAAAGCAAATGAGAATTATAGCGAACGAAAAGAAATGTAATTAAACATATTTCCTTTCAAATCAACCAAAAATGTTGTTGACTCTACGATTTTTCTTTTGAAATTTTCGTTCTGCCCGAAAATCAAAAGGACTGTGAATAACAATGCGACCTTTTAAAAAAAAAATCATGGTTAAGTTCGCTCAGTGTATAGAGTGCACACAGAATAAGAATGAAGTTTAGAATCTTAGTCTCAGCCTACGAGGTCTATTGCGCCCCTGATGATGATGATAGATGTCCACGATTAAAATCAAAGACTTCGCATCAAGAATATGTCCCCAAAAAGCCTATCCTATATGAAAGTTAGAAGTCACCATCAGAAACGCAAGAAGATTTCTTCTCATCCATATGGGTAGAAATTGAATTAGAATTTTTTCAATCCAGTTACCCCATTTCAATCCTGACTAAAGTGACCACCGCTAAAATCCTTAACTTCATTCAATTTTCAATTTCCTTCTTGCTTACAATTTTGCTAAACATACCCATTGAAGTCGAATCGATTCATTCATCTATTCCTGCTTATTAATGCCAATGCAAATGTTTGCAGTAGTCGGTCAATACAACGTCCGAGGAGGGGGGCGAAAGAAGTTTTTTCTTGTTTTCCTTTTTCTTTGTAGCCAACAATGTTGCTTGTAGATTTTCTTAATTTTCTTGCATGAGAAAGAAAACACAAAAACAAAAAAACAGAAGCAAAACTAAAGAACCGATCTGCCCATGGTACATGGCTGTGCATCGAGGTCGGTCAGAATTCCCATCATTTATAAACGGCTAGCAAGAGACAAGAGGAGGCATCGAATTGAAAGAGGGTTGGAAGAAGGAAGATTCGTACTTTGGTTGTTTGTTTGATTATCTCTTTTTCTTTGGCTTTTTTTTTTCTTTTAATTTTCTCCATTGTTGATTCAATACTTTTCAATTTGGTTTGACGTTCTGTTGGCGAAAAGGAGAACGGCAATGAATACGATGGAAGGACGGTCGCCTTGGTGAAGCACATTTTTTGTCGATTTCAAACTTAAATTTCAGTTTTTTTTTTTTTTTTTTGATTTCTTTATTTCATTTCAAATATTTCGAAATTGAATAAAGGAATTGAAGATGAAAGTTTTGAATTTTTTTTTTTATTTTAGACCAAGGAGACCATTATTAAAGTAGCTTACAGAATTTATTCCGGGACATTTAAGTGCACTTTTCTTATGCAATTTGTCCTTCGAAACACGAAAAAAGAATTTTTTTTAAATAAAAATTTAAAAAATCGTTTTTTGTATTAATTTTTGGGAAAAAAGTTGTTTTAAGGGCGAATGGCAGCTTTCATTGTTTTCGAGTTTAAAAAGTTATTTTCCATTAGAAAAGTGCCTTTAATTGTCCCGGAAAAATTAAAAAAAAATTTTTTAACTAGTGATATTTTTCGTTATATTGACTCATTTACTACGTTTATACGCCTACTTTAATTGCAAACTAATAAAAAAAATGCTAATAGCAAATATCCCCTTATAAAGGATGACTTAAAATTTCAATTTCAATTTTGGCGATCCTGCCAGGAATATGTGTAAATGTTGAAATCAAAGTGCTGAAATAAAATCGAAAGAAAAATGTTTTTAATTTAAACCGAAAACACACAACTATTTGTTGTCCATATCAACAAATTTCCAATAACTTGAAAATCATATGTTTTCTATTAATGGTACGAACCATGTTTTAATCAAGCAGCACTGAAACGTAAAATTAGTTCTGAAAACAAACAGAAAAAAAAAACTGCCATATTAACCGTGAGTTCACTAATTGCAATTTACTTTTAATTGTAAATAGCTGACGGATAAACGTGGTAATTGTCTGTGATTATTACACGAACAATGATGATTGTTTGTCGATGATGCTTTATTTACCATTTAAACTCTTTGTTATTGTGTCCTTTTGATATATTTCCGAGAGCTCCAATGTTTGATTTTCGAACGGTTGCAACAAGGGCACGTCGCATAATTGGTACTCAGACAGATAGGCGGACGGACGGACGAAAAAGTCGTTTTCATCTTTGTTCGAAGTTTTCGTAATCCTTTTTTTTTTTTGTTTTATAAGTATTACAATTTTCGAATTCAATGAATTTAATTCTAGGAATCCTGCCAACTTCGAAATATTCACAAGTGAACTTAATATGAGGAGGTGCTTTAAAATTGAAAAGCTTTCGAAAATTCGTTTTTCAATCTGCAGCATTGATTTATTTAAATTGTAAATAAGAAAGACAAAAATAAATAAAAAGAAAGTTCGCCGCAGGGTTTTTCTTCCTCTGGCAAGAATTTCTTTTCAATTTACCCATATATTCAATTGTTTTGTAAATAAACAACTTACGGTTTTTTGTTATTTTTGTCATTGTTTATTGCTTGAAATCATGAAGAGACTTACCTGCAAATAAGAAGAGAAAAGAAATTAGAAGGTATCAAAATCGGAAATTCGAGAGATATGTTTTTCAAATAAGCGTTTATACAGTTAAAAAGAAATCGATGCAGATGAAAGAAAAGTTCAATTTATCAATTGTGATAATAGCTTAATCGACAGTCTGCTAGCACAATCAAAAAGCTCAGTTCACTCATTAAAGTTTTCGACCATAAAAGAGCAACTGTGAAAGCACTATATTTGAAAATCGCAGGAAATGAAAGCAGTAAAAAAAAAGTAATGAGAAATTTCAAGTAGTCCCAGCAAACATAATTGGAGTGCTCTGATATATTATACAGTAGAGTACGGATAAATGCAACACTATTTTTCCTCCAATTCTTAGGCACTTATGCGTTCTTTGCACTAATCCGTGCATATTTTCATGAGACCGCATAAAAAAGACGTCAAAGCACCTTGAACTTACGGGGATTTTGCATTTATCGTGTGGCATTTATCCGTAGTTCACTGTAATATTACACAGACAAATCAAAATATCTATTGAAATTGATAGTTGGGTTATTTTAACTGAGATTCTATTTTTGTTTTGATGCAAAATGTGGACAAAAAAGTTGTTGGACGGTTATTCAAAGGGATTTCATCGTGTCTGTCAGATAAAAATTCACCAAAAATATTCTGAGTCAGAAATGGGTCTCTGATTTGTACAAGATACGACGAGGCTCAAAAAATATACCTGAAACGACTCTGAAATTAAATAATAGGCGTCCAATATGAGATCTGAAGGTGTCATAAATGTCTGGTATATCGACTCAATCGGTATATGATGTCGGAATTATATAACTTTTAAGAAGAGAAACACAATCATTCATTGTGAACTCCGAAATAAGGTCATTATCAGTGATGAAGCTCCCAATTAAGGCTCTTAAATTACTTAATTGGGACTTCAAATGTTCTCAGAGACAAGAACATACTGAATGATGACTGAATAGTGTCTTGGGAACAGAATAATTTCGAAAGAAATAACGCGGAAAATCCACCAAAAGAACGTACAACTAAGTCATTTGGACATTGACCAGTCACAACATTTTATACCTAGATTTATGAGAACCGATTAGGATCTGAATATGAAGAAGGAGTTTATGTCCGTTTCATCTTACCCTATATTAACTCAAGTCGAATGGGACAGCAATTCTATTCTTCGAGTACTTAGTTGAATAAAGTTTTTTTATATTATTTTTTTTTTTTTTTTTATATTTTTTATTTTTTTTTAATCTTTTTTTATTATTTTTTTATTTTTTTTATTTTTTTATTTATTTTTTATTTTTTAATATTTTTTTAAATTTTTATTTTATATTTTTTTAAATATTTTTTTAATATTTTTTTTAATATTTTATTTTAATTTTTTTATATATTTTTTTATATTTTTTTATTTTTTTTATATTTTTTTATATTTTTTTATATTTTTTTTATATTTTTTATATTTTTTTATATTTTTTTATATTTTTTTATATTTTTTTATATTTTTTTTATTTTTTTTATATTTTTTTATATTTTTTATATATTTTTTTATATTTTTTTATATTTTTTATATATTTTTTATATTTTTTTATATTTTTTTATATTTTTTTATATTTTTTATATTTTTTTATATTTTTTATTTTTATATATTTTTTATATTTTTTTTATATTTTTTTATTATTTTTTATATTTTTTTATATTTTTTTATATTTTATATTTTTTAATATTTTTTTAATATTTTTTTTATAATTTTTTATGAAACTTTAACATTAAAAAGGACCATTGAATAGATTGGCTGTAATACCTATAAAGAGCCATTAAAATTCAAGTTAAAATTTTTATCGGTTAAGTTCGACTGACTGTTCCTTCTGTTAGTGCTTTGAAGTGTCAAGATCAATAAAATCGAATCAAATATTCTTGGAATTCAGAAAACATGAACGCAGTAATTTCCAAAATGTTGCAGCTATTATCATCATTCTCGTTGGATTGATTGCTCAACTATAAATTGTCGGTCGACTATCAATTCAGATGTCTGTCAATTTGCAAACGTGACAGACGAGCCGCAATTGTTGATATGTTCGACCGCAACAAGTCAACGCCAATAAAGACAAAAAAAAAAAAATTATAAAGTTTCAAAGAATGTCATACATATGTACATTAAATGAAAATAGGTACACACAAATTTTATTGCACATACTTTCAAGGACAATTCAACGCAAAAATTGAAGATATTTAAAATAATAATAAAAAAAATTCTTACTGTGCAATTCTGCGAGTTCATTTCTGTCGGTATTCTAAGAGATACATACATATGTACATACAAACATACGTGACGAAGCGCTATTCGTGGTTAATGTGTTCGCAATGAGCTTCGAGACGGACAGACTTTCGATTATTTAAATTTTTCTTATTCTTTTTATTCCATTTATCGCTTTTTATTACTTTTTTATTTTTCATTTTTGCTTTTCATTAACATTTTATGAGTTATGCTTATTTTTGGTTGTTTGTTTCTTCTGCTCGAAACGAACTATAAAAGACAGCAACAAGACGGGGAAGAAAGTTATTATTTATAACTTTTATTTTTATTTTTATTTATTTTGTGAATTTGAAATTTGCATGTGCAATCGACCATAAAATTGAAGAAATAAAAAAAAGGCTTTGAAATCGTTATCGACTTAACTGGATGACACATTCGTGTTTGAGGAACTATCGTCGTCGTGGGACCTAGGGGAGCAGGAGGAGTACGAACAGTTGGAAACCTATAAAAACTAATCAATTGAAAGCTTTAAATCTGGAACATGATTAGCTTCCATTCGTATTTATACAGGCGCAATGTGTTTTTTTTTTTTTTTTTCTATGGCAAAAATTAAGACCACCCAACCTTGACGCAGTAGAACGAAGGAATATTTTGTGGCCAGTTTCACAATCGAATATCCGAAAGAACAGATGATATTATCATTAAAATGTAGTCATTAAAATTTTTGTAAGGTCTTAACGAATCCTTTTTATGACTCTTGCAATTGCCTACTTAAAGCATAAACAAAATATGTGGGTGGATTGGGAATGAGAAGCCCTAAGCTAAGCTCTTCTCAAGAGGATGGAAAGCAATAAATGACTAAGGATTATATTTTGCTCATATTTTTTTAATACTGATTACAAGCTGGGAATTCCCACAGTAATAAGAACACTAATTTACTAACAGGGTGCAGTTAAGGCTTGAAATACATAAGTATTTCATCTATGCGAATTGACTAGAAACTGAGTATTAAAAAATAAATCTAAGGGAGGAAGAGAGAAAGAGGGGAAGAGCAAGGGAAAGAGAGAGAAAGGAGAGAAAGAGAAAGAGAGAAAGAAAGAGAGAGAAAAAGAGAGAAGAGAGAGAGAAAAGAGAAAGAGAGAAAGAGAGAGAAAAAGAGAAAAGAGAAAAGAAAGAGAGAAGAAAAAGAGAAAAGAGAGAAAATAAGAGAAAGAGAAAAGAAGAGAAGAAAAAAGAGAGAAAGAGAGAAAATAGGAGAGAAGAGAAAAAGAGAAAAAAGAGAAAAAAAGAGAAAAGAGAAAATGAGAAAGAAAAAGAAGAGAGAAAAAGAGAAAGAGAGAAAGAAAGAGAAAGAGAGAAGAAAAGAGAGAGAAGAAGAGAAAAAGAAATAGAGAGAGAGAGAGAGAGAAAAAGAGAAAGAGAAGAGAAAAAGAGAAAAAGAGAGAGAAATAGAGAGAGAGAAAGAAAGAGAGAAAAGAGAGGAAAAGAGAAGAAAGAGAGAGAAAAGAGGGAGAAGAAGAGAAGAGAAAGAGAGAGGAGAAAGAGAGAGAGAAGAGAGAGAGAAATAAGAGAGAAGAAAGAAAAGAGAAGAGAGAAGAGAAAGAGAAGAGAGAAAGGAGAGAGAAGAAGAGAGAAAGAGAGAGAAGAAGAGAGAGAAAGAGAGAGAGAAAGAGAGAGAGAAAGAGAGAGAGAGAGAAAGAGAGAGAGAAAGAGAGAGAGAGGAAAGAGAGAGAGAAGAGAGAGAGAGATGAAGAGAGAGAGAAGAGAGGAAAAAGAGAGAGAGATGGAAGAGAGAGAGATGGAAGAGAGAAGAGAAAGAGAGAAAAGAGAGAGGAGAAAGAGAAAGATGGAAAGAGGAGATGAGAGATGAGAAAGTGAGAGAGAGGAAAGAGATCAGAAAGTATGAGAAAAAGAGAGAGAGGAAAAGAGAGAGATGAAAGTGAGAGAGATTAAAGAGGGAACGTAAAACGTGTATGAGATGGAAAGAGAGAGAGAGATGGAAAGAGAGAGAGAGAGATGGAAAGAGAGAGAGAGATGGAAAGAGAGAGAGAGATGGAAAGAGAGAGAGAGATGGAAAGAGAGAGAGAGAGATGGAAAGAGAGAGAGAGAGAGATGGAAAGAGAGAGATAAAGAGGGTAGTTATCGTGTACTTGAGACTAGTTTGAAAGCAGTATCAAAGTATTCGGAATCCCTACCGGAATAGTGTTATGAAAAATATCAAGTCCGAAATATTTGCATTTCACAAGCTGGAATTTTATTAGCTTGTTTACAGCAATTTTAATTGCTCTCTTAACGTTAAAACGTTCAACGATCCCAAATTCCGTAGTTAAATGATTTTCATTTTTTTCCTCATAATTCCCTTCCGATGCAAGTAATCTAAAACCTGGAGGCATTTTATTAACCTCATTCTATGGATTTCATGCAAGATATTCGACCGCCACTTTAAAGGATTAATAATGGAAAAAGAGAAGAGAAAAATATTAAAATATAATAAAAGAAAACGCATTCGCCCATCAACATTTTGACGATTTTATTGTCAGTGGCGGCGGCGCACTAACATCATCGTCATCATAATGATTATCATCATCAAAATTATACGAATACAGCCAACTCGCATACAACTATCAACGGCTGTGAGATGACTATCATCAATTCGGCTGAAACCTTCAAGAAATCCACTAGAAAATATGAATCAGAAGGAGGATGAGGCTCTTCTCGCACCTACAGACGACAGCTGTGATTGTCGATCAGCAGCAGACAACAGCCAAAGTGCGAAAAATTTTCGCTGCTGCTGTTGTGATTATCCACCTCTTAAGACGAATTCGATGACGAACATAAAGGAAACGAAGAACTGGAAACTGGCTAGATAAAGAGCAGCACCTCCAGAAGAAGTGTGTTCGTCGTATCGTTGATCAGTAGATGAAATTTCGGTCACACCTTGCTCTTTGTGCACTTAGGCGGCACCTGCAGCAATGTGCTCTGCTGCCTTCATAATCTCATGCTCGTGATTTTATTTTTATTTATTACATTTTTTTTGCGCTTCTTTTTAGCTACTGTTGACTGGCGAATCATTCTGGGACGATCTATCTGCTTAATACATGCCATAACACCATTTCTTGTGCCGCCCTTTATTGCTACTTCATAATTTTTTTTTTCGCTCTGAGTTACGTTTTGATGCTGTGATAACTTATCTATCGCCCCGGCGCAGATACTGAGCGCTCTGTACGCAGCTTCTATGCATTTCTTATGTGTATACATATATCGGTCGGTACATACATACATATATACTTTTGTAGTCGTTGTTGTTGCTGGTAATTTTGCTGTTGCTTGGCAACTGACAGTCGCTGTCAGGTTTCGTAATACTTCAATTAGCCCAGCACTCAGAATTCGCTCGACTACATAAGAGCATTGCAATTATATTCCTAGTGCGAGTGAATTTGTCAGCACAGCTAATCGTGTGCCTCATCATGATGGGAATTCAGTGTTAAATTTCATTAATCGAAAAGACTTGAGATTAATTTTGAATCATTGTGTTGACCATGACAGCGAGTTAGTGAGAAAAAAAAATTCTAAACTATGGACACCCACTTTTTTCAGATAAAAATAATGAATGTCGAGAAGATCAAAGAGCTTTCTCTCACCTTCTCGACTTAAAGTGCTTCTATGACAGTCTAACCCCTCTAAAATGAGCTTCTTCAGATGGTTTTTTTTTTTAAACTTTGGTGAATCTTCACCTATATAAATATGAAAACTAAAGAACTTATTTCTCGACCTGCTTAAAGATTTCTGACTTTACAAAAGTGTTTACAGAGATTACGAAAAATTATTTTTCACTTTTTCAAAAGAGCATAAATTTCACCGTCAACACCTCCACAAAAATCAAAAAGGAAAGAAACAACAACAACAACATCTCATTCAATCAAAATAACAATTTAAAAAAAATAAATAAATAAAAAAACATTTAAAAAAATTAAAACAGAAATCGAAAAAAGCCGGCCAATTAAAATAAGAACGAAAGAGAGGGACCCAAAAACAAATCAACATATCTACATACATACATACACACATCCATGGATAGTGAGTACGTAAATAAAAGTACATAAAATGAATAAATTTATAATTCACTGCCAGCAGAAAGACGAAATGAATTCATCGCATTTGATGGACGGACGCGCACCTTCAGATAAAGTCAAATAAACATTCCTACACAAATACGAAATATCATGCGCGCACACACACGAACACACACACACAAGCACACGGCATGCACATGGACGTGTGCACAAACACGTTAGCAAAATGGCGACACGCGATTTATTTGCGATAAGTTAAAATCTTGAAAGTAAAATCGCGCGCTCGTAAATTCGTGAAAAACGCAGAATTTACGAGAAAATGAAAGAAAAGAGAGAAAGAAAAACAACAGCAAACGATGATATGAGAAAATAAAAAAGAAATGTGTAAATAAAAAAATAAAATAAAATAAAATAAAATAAAATAATTGAAATCATCGCCACTGCTTCGGACGAGGTTTGGGATCGGAGTTGCTTGCTTTTTCGTATTATTGAGGGTACATATGTACATATTTACGTACGGGTGACAGTGTAATTAAACGCTTAAACATGCATGCCTTTGGCTATGCATCGTACCGGACAATTTTATAGATAGGTACATCATGAGTCGAAAAACGCCGACTGACTGCGACGATATGTCGCCATTGATAACGAACACGAAACTACGACGACGACTGCGACAAAGAGGCGAATGAGGAGAGGAGAGGACGACGACGACGACGGCATAGACGAAGACGACGACGGCATAGACGGAGACGACGACCAATGATGGCTCTACTAGACAACAAGCAACAAGCTTTTGCTTTTGCTGATGCTGTTCCAAGCTAGTTTGGCAAACAAAAAACCATGGCGAGCCCTCGTTTCTCTGTTTTCCTTTCTTGCTTTCTGCCACAATCCATTTTCTTCTCCTCCGCCGCACCTGTTACCCCACTTTCAACAAATTCAAATTGACTTTTTCGCACTTGTTGTGCGTGAAAAGCACGCGTTAATCGCATTCATGCTCGCAAGACGCGTGCGATGCGATCGAACGATGGGAAATTGGAATGTTTATGAAATTTTTACATTTATGTTTTGATTTAAATGTTTATTTTTTCTTAATAATTATTAAAAATTGTGGTATAAAAGGTGATAGCGATCAAGATTGGTTGGAACAAGGCCTTCTCATAGTAAATCTAACGCATTTTACTTTGTACGTAAGGCATTCTAATTTGCCATCTTTATTTTTTTTTTAAATAAGTATTAATTTTAAAAAAAAATTTTAATTTAAAAAAAAATTTTATTTTTTATGGTTTTTTAGTTTTCAATTTCTTTAATTTTTTTTATCTTAGATTTTAAGTAAGAACTTGTTTTGAATTTAACTTTTTAAAAAAAATTTTAATTTAACTTTTTTTAAATTAAATTTTTTTAATTTAATTTTTTTAATTAAATTTTTTTAATTCTAATTATTTTTATTTAATTTTTTAATTAATTTTTTAATTAATTTTTTAAATTAATTTTTTAATTTAATTTTTTAATTAATTTTTTAATTAATTTTTTTAATTAATTTTTTAATTAATTTTTTAATTAATTTTTTAATTACATTTATTTAATTAATTTTTTTTAGTTTAATATTTTTCAATTTTAAATTGATCAGTTTATTATTTTATATATTATTTTTATATATTAATTTATTTATTTATTATTATTAATTTTTTATTTATTAATTTTTTTTTATTTTTTATTATAATTTTTTATTTATTAATTTTTTATTTATTAATTTTTTATTTATTAATTTTTTATTTTTAATTTTTTATTTATTAATTTTTTATTTATTAATTTTTTATTTATTAATTTTCTGTTCATTAATTTTTTTAGTTTTTAAAATTAAAATTTTTTTAATTTTTAAGTTTTTAATATAAAAAAATTTTAAAATTTAAAAAAAATTGAAAAATTAAAAAAGACGTTTTTAATGCTTTTTTTATTTTTTTTATTATTAAGATTGCTTTAAATAAAATAACAATTGATTAAGCGATTTAATTCTAAGCCCGACTCATTGGGCAGCTTTTGAATTATCCTGGAATAATGATTTTCCTTATTGAATTCATATCGCCTGCGGTGTTATTTAACGCTTGAAAAGGTTGAAATGATTTTATTGTTTTCAGTTCTAAGAACGAGCATGCACAGCACTTCGATATAAGTACATATATCAGCTGTAGTAAAAAGTAATCATTATTTTCTCCATAGAATTCTATTATCGCATCCGCGTGTTATTACCATCGTTCGAACAGGGGCTTGAAATGATTCCATAAAAAGTATTGTTTTGCACTGTTTAGAACGAGCATTGCATCAGCTCTTCGTTAGTACGATTGTCAAAGATGGACATAGCAAAGAGAAATTCTACATTATTCAGTTTTTCTTCGATAAGAGGGAAAACCAAGCCAGCGGCTGAAAATGTGAATAGCGTTTTGACCTGATCGTAA